>VYZS01057646.1:14826-70675 GCA_013400695.1 Neodrepanis coruscans | reverse complement strand
TTCCGACAGCAATCCCTGCCTGTCCCCTCCCATGTTCCTTCTCTTTGCTTTGGGTTTTTAAAGAAATGTGGCAGGACCATTTCTGTTTTGAACAGAACTTTTCAAATCTAGTGTAAAAAAACGCCTGCCTCTGTGGTTTACTGACTCCTTGGGTAATGTCCCTTTAAAGCAGCAGCTGCTGCCAAGGTCTGGACGCCGTGGTCACTAAATCATTTAGAGCTGTGCTGTAGCTGAGGGCTTCCAGCTTCGCCTTTTGTTACTGTCACACAGTGGGACCTGGACGAGAGCCAGGGCTGCAGGCGCCTATTGTGCAGGAAAGCCGCACATCTGCAGTAGAAGACGAAAGCTGGATGTCAGCTGCCTGAGCAAAACTTCTCAAAAGTGGTGTCGTAAGGCCCTGAAAGAGGGGCCAGCAGGCTTTTTTTTTTCTTCTTCTTCTTCTTGGTGCAGCCGGGCTGTTCTGACGTGTTTTGAATCCTGATCTGTTTCTGTGTTTTGAAGCCCTACCTTTCATTTTGGTGGAGGGGATGGTGGTGGTAAGAGAAGCGTGGCCAGAATCTTTATAACTGTAATAGACTACAACAAAAGGTCTATTCACTTCTTGATGAACCAGGGATTTACGTGCGTTAGTCCCTACTCTGTACAGAGTGGGGAAGACTGCCTGATGAATGGGGAAAATTCCTCTATTCTCTGCACCCCTTATGTCACCCCCACACCAAGTCAGTCAGCGGTGTCTGACAGGCCTGTTCAGTAACCAGGAATCAGCAAACTCTGTGCTTGGGTTGTGGGGAAAAGCAGTGTTTCTGCACTTGCTTTTTTTGAATGTTCACTCAGAGCAGCAGGAGTTCTTCTATTTATTTTAGCTTTCTATTAATTTTAATTTTCAGTCCAAATGTTTGCAAATATAAATTAAGTAGGGATGGGCTTACATCAAAGCCAAGATAGTTGTTAATGAAATTTGTGTATACAGTATATATACAGTACAGAAACAGCATGCTTGTCTCATTAGTGCAGTCAGAAGTAATTGCTTGAATCTGAACATTTATGTTGTGGCAAAGCCTGCAAGATCCAGAAAAGGTCCATGCTGCTGGATGCTTTATGAACACGTGAAAGCTGTCTCAAGGTACATGATAACAGGGTGGAGTAAGCAAAAATGGATGAGTTTTAACACCTTCCTCAAAATTCCAAACAGAGCTAGGTTTTTTTCCCTCAAGTCCTGAGAATAACTATTTCTTACAATGTATTTCTCTTCCCATCCCACCTCCTGGTACTTCCTCTGGACAATCCACTGAGTCAGTCTTCTCCATATTTTGAGTTGGCTGAAACCATGCTCTGCATTTTAGGGGGAGAATTGGGCTCCCACCAACCTCAGGATGTCCAAAGCCATCTCAGAGCAGTGCAGTTGTGATGGAGACTCAGCACGGGGCTTGGCCTGTTGCAAGATGCTTGTGGATCTCTGCCTTGAGCTCCTGCTCAACACTGGAAACAGATGAAATTACTGATGCAAAACATCTTGTGAAGACTGTGGAGGCCAAATTTGCTGTATTGCGGAGTTCTTCTTGAAGCATCTGTTGACTGGGGAGGATTATTCAAAATAGCAATGTTATCTGTATTGTATGTGGTGTAATACAGAGGAAAACACCAACTCCTGTGGCATCCAGCCCCTTCCTGTCAGCCAGTGCTGAAGAGGTCTGACCCTTGGCGTGTGCTGCAGTCCTTTGTGCTTGCACAAGTCTGGCGGGGGAGGATAGGAAGGAGAAGTGCAGCTTTCCTTTAAAAACAAAGTGGAGGACAGGAAGGAACAGCTGGTCTGTAAGCAGCTGTCTACTGATGCAAATATATTTTCCATTAAGACACAATTGGGAACGATGTACCCACACTCAGGGAAGAGCCAGTGCTGTAGTGTACATGCTTTGGGGCTGGAAAAGTGTCTTTATCCTGTTTCCATAGCACTCTGCTTTGGAAGCCTCTTCATTTAGGCTCCTGTATGCTGCCAAAATATGAATATATTTCCAGGGACATGGGAAAGACTCAAGTTCTTCATTCCTACTGAAATTGCATTCTCTGAACCGTCTCCTTGGGCAGGCATAGAAAGAACCACATTTTTGTTTCTTTTTTTAACATTTAAGCGTGACCCTGTGCTACAGTTCATGAAGTCAAAGCTGTGAATCCCCACTCCCCTGAGGTTTTCTACTAGCTGTCTTCAGCTGTGGGATAATATACCAGGAAAACTCTCTGGATTTATGAAACCACAGCCTTGCTGGATTATGTTAGCTGTATATTTGGAAATGCAATTGGTCTCTTGAAACCAAAAATAGCAGTGTGCTATTTTTCATAGGGCTCTCATATTGCTGATACAGCTAATGATTAGAGAAGATTTGAAAAGACTTATAGCAAATCATAAAAATAAATCTAAACTGAGGTAATAATTCAAGAGGAACCTTTGGTAAGTCTAGGCATGTCATGTTTTCTTGATTATAGGTCATTCAGCCTTCATACTTTCTCTCTGTAACCAGTTAATTCTGGACAGCCTTCATGTTAGTGTCCTGCCTAGTTTAACCAAATTGAAGCTTTGTTTTTCAAGGGATTATATTTTGTAGCACTCCTGACAGTTTACTTTTCTAATTACTGATAGCTGCTGTTGAATTTTGAAAAGTGGATTAGTCTTGGCTTCTTTATACCTTGCCTCAGTACCTGCCTCACAGACAAACAGCTGTGCTGGGTGTTGGCAGAGACATTGCAGAGGCACCGGGGAATCCATCCAGCACAGCAGGCTGAGTGCTTGGGCTGTACTTACTGTGATGATATTTTGGTTTCAGACATGCTCCCATGGTGCCTAAAACACCAGTTAGAAATGTTCTAAGGGAATGGGAAGATTGATGCTAAAGTTGTGAGTAGTAGAGTCTATAGAGGGGTTTGATTTTGAGAAGGGACAGACAAGATTTGATCGTGAGGATCATCCCACTACCAGCAATGCTTAAATGGGTCTGAACAGGCAGGAGTTTGAAACGGGAGCCCCCATGAATTATTGCTGTGTTTATCTCTGGAATTGCTGGTCATGGAGTGAGTGTGGGATGTGCATGTTGGTACTTAACAGTGTGATGGTCCATAGCTGATATGGCAGCAAGGGTCTTTAGATTATGCAAATGGCCAATACATTATTAGTGAGACACTGTTCAATTTTTAATGTAGTACATGGAAGCATAGTGATATTACTGCCATTATTTAATTAGAAAGTTGTCTGGGCAACCATTGCAATCCCACTTTGAATTTTTGCATGTTAATAACTGCTTTATACAAAGTTGGGAGTGCCCGGTTTTAATAACATCACATGTGTAAATACTGTTGTCTTCAGATTGCTGAGACCTTTTAGCAATACTGAGGGGAGGGAAGCAGTCTGTATACAAATGTTTAAACTTCATTCTGACCTTGTAAATCCTGTTTTCTCCCTAAGTGCAAATCTGGTGCAATGCAAACAGCAGTACTTCAAAAATAACCCTAATTAGCAATTAGCTGCAATAAATCCAAGCTTGGATGGGTGTGCTCAGTGCTGTTGAATTCGATACTATATTATGGCACAAGTTGTGTAATAGACATTTAACTGTTTTAGCTCATAACACTGCTTTTCTCACGTTAAGTAAAATATCTAAATGTCATGTGAATTTCAGCAGCAGTTTAGTTGATGGTATAGTGCAGACTTCTGCATAAGGATTACAGATAATCTTGGATACCTCTGTGCTGCTGAGGTACCAATGTCTTCATACAATATTAATTAATATAAGAATTGAGCCATTGTGGTTTCCTTCTGAACTGATCGGGTTTAAACTTAACAATTTCTAATATCGGCCGAAGAAAGGGAGATTTTGTATTTTTGTGACTGAATGAGCTTTGGGGGAGTATGAAAAAAATAGAGGAGCACTTGTAAGAAAGTCCAGTAAAATAACTCTGAGTCTAGATGTACAAGTGGGGAGGCTCCTACGGGGTGAAATCCGTAAATTGGAAAAGCAGAACTACTAAGGGGCAGTGATTTAAACCATGTGCAGAGAGAGTGTGCATGGCTTTTAATCTGAAATAAATGCTTCCTCTGGGACTATTTCTAAGTCTTTTGTTCTTGTCATACCTTATTTTTTCTGCTGAGCTTTCCTGTATGTCCTCACTCTGCCTGTTTTAACTTCAGGGCAGGCACCTGTTTTTAGGAGAAGCTGGTGTTGAGGTGGTGCAGGAGGTGTCTGTGGTTCTGACTCCAGCAGGGTACCAGGGTTTCCCCTGTGAGTTCCTGCTCTGTGTTGTATTCTTCCATATATTCTAAGGTAGGCTTGACTTAATTCATTAGATTATATTCTCTGCAGTAACTAAGTTTAGGGTTTACACCTCACAAAGATGGGTGTTGTCTTTCTCTACATCCTTTCTATGTGCTGTTTGGGCTTTGAAATTTGTATGCAAAGACCTTCTCAGTGTATTTTGAAGACAGGTAGTTTCATTTTGAATGTTGCTTTAAAAGGTGCTGGCTCCTATTCAAGTAATAAGTGAAATCCCTTAACAACTCCAAGCTTAACCTGAAATTTGTGTTGTCTTCTCCATAATCTTATTCCACTCGTAGCTGACTGTGTGTCATGTGGTAGCAAAGATGCTGATAGTGTTGTCAGCACCAGCTGTCCCTCTTTGCAGCCGTTTCTTGTACTGAATTATTTACTACAGGGATTTATGCTGTGTATATAGTGTAAAAGTTTTATCACAGCAATTGTGCATGTAAACTAGTACTGGGCACAGAGATGGTCTCCAAAGTGTTAGTGGAATGCTGAAGGGAAGGACTTCAGTTTAATTGGTTTTATCTGTGACTCCAGATTTATTCATTCTTCTCTTTATCTGTAATTTTACAAATAATCATTCTCTGTAATTTGACACATTATATGGCTCAGTAATTATGTTCTAATTATGGAATCCCTTAACTGCAAGGTATAGTTCCACAAAAGGTTCGGGTCTTTTATTAGCTGTAGGCACATTTCCATGGGATCTTTTTTTCAAATGACTGTAAGGGTTCCCAGTACTGGAAAATTTTAGATTCATAATGTGATTCTTATTGTTTAGACAGTGAAACAGGAGTGAGTAATGGAGAGAAGAATGAAAGGATTGAAGGGCAGCTGTTAGCCAAAAATCTTAGGTTAATCTTCCAGTGCAGCCAGCAAGAGCCACAGTACTTAAACTTTAGCTGAACTGAAAGGGAGGAGGGTGTCTGACTCATAAAATTGCAGCATGATACATTGAAACGCAAGTAGATGATTAAAGTACCTTAATGTACCTGTGACGAGTGTCTTTTTTGATGACTTTTTTGGATATCTTTAATTTAAGAAAGAGCTAAAGTGCATCCATTAGGTGGCTGTTAGAACAGTTCAGGACTTCTCCAAAGTGAAAGTCAGCAGACGACGTTTTTAAAATTAAAAAAAAAGAGCAATTTATTCAAGGCTTAAAACGTAGTGAGTGCAGCCCTAGTTGTGAGTGTCAGTGAATCCTGGTCACTGCTGGGTGGAGTGTCTGCAGTGCTTTTGTTGTAAGTTTAGGGCCCATTGTTCACTGATGCTTTCCTGGGCAAAGGCCTTGTATTGTCTTACTAAATGCGCTCAATTAGAGTTGCCTCCCTTATATTTGTCCAGGTTATTTGCTTTGATCTGCTGTTCTCATGTTCATCCAGGTGACAGCCTCTTTGTCTTTCCGGGGGTTGTCTGTCCAAGCCGGGGGTGCCTGAAGAAAGCAGCGATGTGCAGCAGTGGCTGCTGCGTGAGGTCATTCTTAAGGACTTTCAAAACATTAACAAATGTACAAACCAGCAGCGTTCTGTGCTTTGCCAAAGCAAGCGTTTGTTACTTGCCAGCTATTCCCTGCTGTATCAGAAATTTTCAGGGAAGGAAGGCCTCCTCCCCTGTCCTCCTCAAAAAGGGCCGCATTATCGGATAATATCAAAAATAATATGTTGCAGAGGTTAATCTTCTTCTAACGTGTATTTCCCGAAGATGATGCGTCTCGATTTTATTGTAATGTAACATCTTGCATCTATCAAGATCTGGAATTGTTAGGAGATGCTGGACACATTCCCAGCTATGTAATTTGATGCTGTTTTGTTTGACAAACAAGAATACGGAGCTCGCAGTTGCCACGGTGTGAGTGGTAAGTGATAAATCACAGGTGTGGTGCTTAGCTGGGGAACTGCTGGATTGTTTCCAGTCATCTTTAGAATATGTGGCGGTGGTGGTGCAAAGCAGACTTTCCAACCCGTTTTTGAGGGCTGTGGGACTTGCTGGGGGGCAGGAGGGAAACAACAGAGGGAAAACCTTAATGCCATTGCTGAGCCTGTGCATGGAGGCTGGAAAGGCAGCTGCATCTGTACACCTTCATGAGATAATACCACTTTTTGTGTAGCTGGCTGTGTAGGTTTCTAAGAATTGCACTGTCTTCAGTTTTAGAGAGGGATGAAGGAGGTTTGTTTTCTTGCACTTGAGCCATGCTAAATGGGATCAAAAATATGCTTCTGAAGGTGCTTGGGACAAGGTGAGGGCAGGTATGTGAGAGCCTTGCTTGTGTACCTGCACAAAGTCAGGATATTTTCCAAGTATGTTTGTCAGAGTAATCTCTCAGAGAGAAGTGTGTAAGGATTTATTTACCCAGTAGTCTTCAGGCAGAGGTACTCAAAGATTGGTGTCACATCTGCCTTACAGGGTCCATAAAGAAATATCAGATCCTGGGTAATAAATATCTTCCTTTGCTGGAGGAGTTCCAGTTTGGAGGTGGACTTTAGTGATCAAAATTGATGTAGAGAGCCCTTGATACAGTGAAGTTGCCTAGTGTCAGTTTGACAGGAGATATTATTTCTGTTTAAAATTCCAGGAGAGAGGGATGTCCTGAGGAAGAATCTGTTATTGCCTTCCTTGTTAACAGGAATTGTGCTTCACTACCAGTGGGCAGAATTTGGCTCTTTGGAGACATCCTATTAAATGCTTTAGGGAATGGGTTGTACAAGATGTGTTCATTTTCTTAGTGTAATTCCCTATCACCAATGCCATTAAATGCACCATTAGCAGCCATTTTATGTAAATGATTTTTCCAGTCTTTTCTCTTAGCTCAAAATACCCTTTTGGAGGGCTCTTGATTAGTTGAACTCAATTTGCTCAAAGGTTAGCATGTTAAATTGGTATTTGGTTTTCATTAACCTGTGGAGTAATATCTTGTCATTAGGAAAGGCCTTTTTCAGGGTCTCCATCATCATTCATTTCTTGTAGCCAAGTGCTTTGCCTTTTCTTTTCTATCCAATTCATACTGTAAGGATGCTGCCATAAAAAACCAGCTCTATGGCAGCATGTTAATCCCGAAGTGTTCTGTGTAGTAGGCTCAGTTAGCAAGAACATGTGTTTCATTCTGAATTTTTTTCAGATTAGTCTGAAAATTGGTCTCCAACTAGTCTTCAATTAGGTTTTATTGAGGGTGTCATTGTTACAATTTTTTAAGATAAGAGTATTTATTGCTTTGCTGACTGAGGCACAGCTGAATGATCAAAAATTAACAAAAAGAAATAAAGAAATAACTCTGGGGAAACAGGTCGCTTTCTGCAGTGGCAGACTTTGAGACACAGACCAGAAAACCCCAAATATACTGCTGAAGAAAGGTTTTGGTTTTTTTTTTTCTTAAATAATAGTAGCTTTCATGAATATCTGGAGGAAGGAATGTAAGGATTCTCAATATATGATTGCAGTACTCTTCTGAATAATGCTTGGACTATCTATTACCCTGTAATTGCTGCCTATCAGAGCTGTGTTGCATTAATATGACTGATCATCCAAGGTGGCTCAGACATCTCCTGCTCATGTTCTGCCCAATGCCTCATTTTGGAGTAGAATCATGTTCCTTCCTCCTGATACATCTCGCTCCCTCACACCAAATTGATAAAAGCAACATATTTGAACATAAATAAAATTAATGGGGCAATAAAACAAAAGAAATTGTAATCTACTAAATCCTCTCTGTTTGCTTTGCTTAAAAAACCAATACATTACTCTAGGGATAAAGAAAAGCATCACAAGACGAGCTCTGAATCAAGTGAGTTTCTTATGTGCTTTCCATTCAAAAGAGGGAAGCATCCTTACAAAAACTTGCTCTAAGAAAGTAAATCCAGCAAGTTAATTTTTGGTGCCCAAGACTGAATAAGGAGTGAGATTTTTTCCAGTGCTGAACAACAGTCAAAATTGTTGGAGAGGAGAGATGGCAAATTCCTCTTAATGGAAAAAGGGAATATTTTTTGTCTTGTAGGCTAGAGTTTCAGCCTGCTCATGATTTATTAGTTTTATCAACTCACCAGTTTGGCTGGAGAAACTGTTTGAGTTTTGTATAACAAAAATATAGGGTATTTAAAGTATGATTTTTTAAAATTATTTTTTAAATAGTACTGCTTGTAGAAAGGTGTGTAACAGTGGGAACTTCCCCTCATACCTTCATTCAATTTGTTAGTAATTTCAGTAATTGCAGTTTGTGCTTCTGGAGTTGCAGCAGAAATAATATTTTGGCTAAAATGCTGCAGGTTGGTGTCATCCCTTAGTACAAACTGGTGACCACAGTGATTTCATGAGTGGCCATACAGCATTGTCTGAGGTCTGGAGCTGTGACACTGAGGTAACTGTTCTTCTGCTCTGCCTGCAAAGACATCAGTGGAAGGACTGTACTGGGGGGTNATGCCTCATTTTGGAGTAGAATCATGTTCCTTCCTCCTGATACATCTCGCTCCCTCACACCAAATTGATAAAAGCAACATATTTGAACATAAATAAAATTAATGGGGCAATAAAACAAAAGAAATTGTAATCTACTAAATCCTCTCTGTTTGCTTTGCTTAAAAAACCAATACATTACTCTAGGGATAAAGAAAAGCATCACAAGACGAGCTCTGAATCAAGTGAGTTTCTTATGTGCTTTCCATTCAAAAGAGGGAAGCATCCTTACAAAAACTTGCTCTAAGAAAGTAAATCCAGCAAGTTAATTTTTGGTGCCCAAGACTGAATAAGGAGTGAGATTTTTTCCAATGCTGAACAACAGTCAAAATTGTTGGAGAGGAGAGATGGCAAATTCCTCTTAATGGAAAAAGGGAATATTTTTTGTCTTGTAGGCTAGAGTTTCAGCCTGCTCATGATTTATTAGTTTTATCAACTCACCAGTTTGGCTGGAGAAACTGTTTGAGTTTTGTATAACAAAAATATAGGGTATTTAAAGTATGATTTTTTAAAATTATTTTTTAAATAGTACTGCTTGTAGAAAGGTGTGTAACAGTGGGAACTTCCCCTCATACCTTCATTCAATTTGTTAGTAATTTCAGTAATTGCAGTTTGTGCTTCTGGAGTTGCAGCAGAAATAATATTTTGGCTAAAATGCTGCAGGTTGGTGTCATCCCTTAGTACAAACTGGTGACCACAGTGATTTCAGGAGTGGCCATACAGCACTGTCTGAGGTCTGGAGCTGTGACACTGAGGTAACTGTTCTTCTGCTCTGCCTGCAAAGACATCAGTGGAAGGACTGTACTGGGGGGTAGATGGAGAGAATAAGGATTTTTTTGGACCTTCTTCCTAAGAAGAAACAGCAGCTGCCCCCCAAGAGGACTCACAGGGGTCACCCCCTGTCCTCACCCAGCTCTTAAGAGGCTGCAGGACTTAGACTGGTCCTCGCAGTGCAGAGTGGGAGGAAGTGAGGCCCAGGCACTTCAAGTCTTAATCGGGTTATGTAGCAATTTAAATGCTAAAGGAGTCTGATTTTTTCCATGTTGCTGCATTAAAAATTACAGAAGTAGTAGAAAAACTGTAAAAAACAAGCCTCACTTTTACCCTACCAAAAAAACAAGAACAGAAACAACCCAATCTATTATGCCTCATTAAACAGGAATTTAGAAATCCCCCTAATGATTTTTTCAGTTCATTTACCAAATTTTTGTTGTCTTAAGTTGAATTGCACAAGTTTGTTATTACACTTGAAAAATAGCAAAAGAAAGAAAGTAGAACCTGATTAAAATGTGAGCTTCTTGAGGAATGTTTCATTATCAAAAGAATCAACTTTTGTTTCTGAGATGTCACAGTATTAGAAGCACGTGAGTTAGTGTCTAGGGATATGAATGTTATATATAGAACTTGGTTTATAAATAAAGTTGGGTTGGTTTTAAATGGAAGAAAATACTGCTGAAGCTCATGACCTGACATAGGTGAAGGTTTAAGGCATCTGTTTTTCCTTTTACTTTCTAATCTTGTTTGTAATTGTTTGCTCTGCTTTTGCCCTTTCACCCCTGAAAAGGGTTTCACTTTCCCAGTGCACCCAGTGCTGCTGCAAGGTGCAAAGTTTGTCTATGTGTGGGACAGGCCTTGGGCTGTCTTCATTCAGCAGTTTCAGCCTTTCTGCTTAGGCCAGAAAAGCAGCTTGGTCCCAGTTCACAGCTGAAACACCAAAGGTGTGATGAGGAAGGCCCCTCCCAGCCATATGTGTGTGCTGATAGACAATTTGGAAATCTGGCTGTTCCCCTCTGAGATGAGCCCTGAGCGAAGCTTTAAGTTTCCTCAACCTTCACCAGTCTGAAGCAAGATGTCATAAAGTAATTGGGCTCATAAAGTAATAGAGGAATTGCCTGGGATTGTTTCAGGACAAACAGTCAAGAGCAAAGAATGGAGCAGTAGCTTATTGAATCTGAAACCTGAGCTCACCTTTGATACATCTACATTCCACTTTAAAGAGCTCTTAAATCTCTTGCTTGCCTTCCTCTCAGCAGCGTGTGTGGGCAAATAGATTCTTTTAGAGAGTCTGCTTAGGGATGTAAATACATGCCTTTTATGAATACAGTATTTTTCTGTGTTTCATGGCTGTATCCTCTGTTGGAGGGCTGGCTGCAGAAGCCCAGACAGCCCTGGGGCACAGCACAGAGAGGACCTGGGGCTCCAGCCTTCTCCACTAACCCAAACAGCAGCTGACTGGGATGGCAGTCTGCAGGGAGGGGCAGGGGAAAAGGTCTAATGGAATATAATTCTCAGAGCAAACATTATGTGTCAATTTTCTCCATTACCACATTCCAGATTTTCTGGGTCTTTTGTTTTTTTGTGTTTTGTTTTGTGGCTTTCAGTTGGTTTTGTTTGTTTCTTTTTAACATTGACTTTTCAGAGCACAAGGCTTCTGGCAGAGCTCTCAGGTGTGATCAACTTAAAAAAAAAACCCAATTGTGAACTGTTAGGCCAGATTACATTAACTTGTGTTTAGGTGAGTCTGTCTCACCTGTGCAACAGGAAAGGCACCCTTTGTTACCCATGGAAATAGGGCCTTTCTCCGTGGGCTGGATTCTGCTGTCTCCCCACTGAGTTCTTAGGAGCACAGGCATGTCTCCAGGCAAGTGGCATCTTGACTTGTAAAAGCAGATGCCACTTCTGGATGGGGCTGTGTTGGGATCCTGGGACCAATCCTGAAGCTTTGAATCTTGCAAAAATTCGTCTGACTCTGGGAAGGGTCATGTTCCCACAGCTCTATCTATTTCTTTCCCCCAGGGCATTGTTTTCATCCCTCTCTTGTCTCTGAAAGGGAGAAACCCGATTTGTTTTCTTTCCTGTTTGGAAGAACCTGGGCTGTGTGGGAGAAGGCAAGGTGAGGAGAGAAGGGCTTGGTACAAAACACCAGAAGGGACCGTGCTCTCATTTCAGTGGCAGCTCTTACCTGTCCCTGCTCCTGTGTCTGTCACCCCTGGTGATTGAAATTATTTCAACCGCTTGTTGCAGAGTGAATTAAAGTGGATTTTCCCTTTCCTGCATGTATTTAGTGCTGAGCTATGGCTTTGTCATGTTGCTGTACTTGATTTGTCATTGTGCTTGATGTGAGTGTAGAAATCAATGTATGAAGGTTTGCCTTCAACCTCAAACGTGCTTGAGATAGTTAACAGTGTGTTTGTGATGGGAAGTAATTCAGATGTGGTGTTTTCAGAGCAGTACCTANTTCATGGCTGTATCCTCTGTTGGAGGGCTGGCTGCAGAAGCCCAGACAGCCCTGGGGCACAGCACAGAGAGGACCTGGGGCTCCAGCCTTCTCCACTAACCCAAACAGCAGCTGACTGGGATGGCAGTCTGCAGGGAGGGGCAGGGGAAAAGGTCTAATGGAATATAATTCTCAGAGCAAACATTATGTGTCAATTTTCTCCATTACCACATTCCAGATTTTCTGGGTCTTTTGTTTTTTTGTGTTTTGTTTTGTGGCTTTCAGTTGGTTTTGTTTGTTTCTTTTTAACATTGACTTTTCAGAGCACAAGGCTTCTGGCAGAGCTCTCAGGTGTGATCAACTTAAAAAAAAAACCCAATTGTGAACTGTTAGGCCAGATTACATTAACTTGTGTTTAGGTGAGTCTGTCTCACCTGTGCAACAGGAAAGGCACCCTTTGTTACCCATGGAAATAGGGCCTTTCTCCGTGGGCTGGATTCTGCTGTCTCCCCACTGAGTTCTTAGGAGCACAGGCATGTCTCCAGGCAAGTGGCATCTTGACTTGTAAAAGCAGATGCCACTTCTGGATGGGGCTGTGTTGGGATCCTGGGACCAATCCTGAAGCTTTGAATCTTGCAAAAATTCGTCTGACTCTGGGAAGGGTCATGTTCCCACAGCTCTATCTATTTCTTTCCCCCAGGGCATTGTTTTCATCCCTCTCTTGTCTCTGAAAGGGAGAAACCCGATTTGTTTTCTTTCCAGTTTGGAAGAACCTGGGAGAAGGCAAGGTGAGGAGAGAAGGGCTTGGTACAAAACACCAGAAGGGACCGTGCTCTCATTTCAGTGGCAGCTCTTACCTGTCCCTGCTCCTGTGTCTGTCACCCCTGGTGATTGAAATTATTTCAACCGCTTGTTGCAGAGTGAATTAAAGTGGATTTTCCCTTTCCTGCATGTATTTAGTGCTGAGCTATGGCTTTGTCATGTTGCTGTACTTGATTTGTCATTGTGCTTGATGTGAGTGTAGAAATCAATGTATGAAGGTTTGCCTTCAACCTCAAACGTGCTTGAGATAGTTAACAGTGTGTTTGTGATGGGAAGTAATTCAGATGTGGTGTTTTCAGAGCAGTACCTACAGATGAGGCTTATAAATACTCCTGAGAATAAAATTAGGTGCCTGATTCCTTTGGGACTCTTCTGTGGATTAACTACATGGCTTTGAGTAGATGGATGAATTTAGTGCTGCAGACCCTGTGGGATCCCTGTGTGCCTTTGGTGTGTTTATTACAGTGTCACTATGAAGCACCTGGTTACTCAGTGCTCAGTAAATGTAAATTTTAGTAGCAAATTCCAGTATGTTATACCAAACTCAGACTAACTAAAAGTCTGTACACCAACCACATTTGATTGAAAATTGGAATTTAAAAGGTTGTAAAACCTGATCATTCATGTCTAAGACTTGTCTGTTTTGCATATCTCTTTCATCCTCCCAGAACTGGTCTCTCAACCATCACATCTTCCCAAGCCTTCCAGATCAGAGCTTACCTCCTCCAGAGCATTGGTTTGTGTTCCTTCCATGCAGTGCTGTCTCCGTGTCTGGAAGGATCATTTTGGCCTTTTTCGTCTGGAATCTGTGGATAATTATCAAGGGTCCATGAGACTTGATTTAAAAAAACCAAGTTTGGGTGTGCTGTAGAGCAGTGGATGTATATGAGGCTTCTCCAGATGTGCACTGGCAAGAGGTCACAGTTTACAAAGACTGTAAATCATTACTTTATTAATAAATAAGACCTTCAATTCTACAAGATTTCTGGGCAAAAGTAAAGGAATATGAAGTGTTAGGGACTAAATAACCCCCTGCCCTCACATGTGCACTCTGTTATAGATTTAAACTGAACCCATGGTACTGTTGGTATTTTATATATATGTTCATTTCTTTTATTCTTTTTGCGTTGACCCAAAAAGAATCTTTCAGGAGAATTCAGAGAATTTATTTTAAATGATGTATTATTTACACAGTGGTAATGGCTTCTTTGTAAAGATGTCTTTTGAAACTTTTTAGCATACATATTGTCATTTAAATTCACACACAGAGACTATTTAAAATGTGTATTACAGTGTACATGTGTATTTAGGGGCTTGTGTATATTATTTTATCTTAATGGGTAATCCATCTTTTCACTGTGTATTTAGGGACACTTAAATCCATGGATTATTCAGCAGTTGAGCTTTGCAAGCTGAAATTCAAATGAAATGTTACTGTGTTTAAAAGGAAAAGCATACCCAAAAACTGAGGAGTAAATTAGTTTTTCTTGCACTGCTCTTGGGCAGGGGGACCCTCTAAGAATCAGTCTCTATATAATTTGCACCCAGAGGTATTGCCTTTATGTCAGAAAAAAAAGGAAAAAACACTCCCATTAAAAAGTAGTGCCCCTACACCTCGTCCGTCTTCCCTTTGCCTTCCCTTCAGAGGGAAGGACAGACAAACCACAAGGAACCAAAGCAGTTTGAATTGAAAAAAAAAAAAAATTCTCTTAATCTTGGCAGTAGCTCTACTCGGAAAGCAGAGTAACATTTTCTTTGTCAAAGCGGCTGTCATGTGAAGTAGTGGGAATTGGCAGGTTTGGAAAATGCTCCTTTATGAAGACTTAATTTTCAGGCTTCAATCTGGTCATCTTTTGGATGGAGAAATGCCAGTGACAAGCTTAGTTCTGGTTTCATTTTGCATGTGTGTTTTCACTGAGACCATGAAGAAACAGGTTAAGAATGGCTTGCACTTTTTTGATGGTAGTGTTGGTGTTTTTTTGTTGTTTGTTTTGGTTTTGTGGGTATTTTTGGTGTTTGTTTGTTTTGGGTTTTTTTCATTTCCAACAACCTACGAACTCAGAACTGCTGACACGTTGTGGAAAGCTTTACTGTCTAGAAAAAAGAAGAAAAAAAGAGAAATTCTGCATTTCTCTCCATTTGCTTGTTTATTTCCATGAATGCTAACATGAAAACAGAATTTTGCCCTCGGGAGAATTTGTCTGCTTCTGGGGCAGTCTTGAACAGCAGGTAGTGATCAATGCTGCTTGTTCTTCAAGGAACATGGAGCAGCAGCTTCCAGGTAACAGTGGCCTGATAACTTGTTTGTATTTCAGAAAGCATATCTTTGGATCTGGGCTGGGTCAGGCTGATGAAATAGGAATGTACAGGCAGGGAAGCAGACCTAAGGCAGCTCTTTCCCTTGCTCAGTGATCCTTGGCACAGAGGAGCACCGTGTTCTCCTTGGGACACAGCCTCCCATCTGAGGAGCTGCTTGTTCTAGACTTTTACTGGGATTTTTTTAAGAATGCTAAACCATGACAGCTGCAACTCGATTGAAGTGGCTGTAATCCACTGTTTTTTTTTTCTTAAAAGAACTGAGACTATCTTTGCTCTGAAGTCCCCTTAGAGTTTTTGTGGATGTACAAAAGCTGGTGAGCTGCTAAAAGAACCGGAATATAGAAACTCCTTGTGTTCATTTGTGGTAGCAAACAGTTTGTAAGCTGCGTGCAGGTGCAAGGGAGCATCTCACAAGCCTTGGACAGCAGCCTCTGAGCAATCCTGCTGAAATCAACTCTTTGATATGCAAAGAGGAAGCGGATTGGATTCAGCCATCCGAGACAAGGCAGTTCAGGCAATGAACGCTCAAGCAGAGAAAGCAAGCGTGTCCTGAAGAATGAGCCACTTGTACCTACTGAAGTCAAGCAAGCAGATGTCTTTCTGCTCTCTTGTACTCCACAAATATGGTATTTGCTGCTGTATAAGCAGCTATGCAAGCCAGTTCCTGGAGTATCTTTTCATCAAATGGCACAAAACTGATAAATCAGCACACTCTATTTCAAGGAGGAGGAGGACATACTGCAGGAAAAAGCAAAGCAGTAACTTTTAGTAAGTCTACAGATGTGGGACATGGCCTCAGCCAAAGTTTGTGTTGGCCCTCTGGGGAGTTGC
Source organism: Neodrepanis coruscans (assembly GCA_013400695.1). Taxonomy (NCBI): domain Eukaryota; kingdom Metazoa; phylum Chordata; class Aves; order Passeriformes; family Philepittidae; genus Neodrepanis; species Neodrepanis coruscans. Next base: position 54,736 of record VYZS01057646.1, on the reverse strand, counting down.
AGTTGCTGCCATCTGAAACATCGGAACTTGAGCCTGTGTCTTTTTTTGGTTGGTTGGTTTGTTTTGTTGGCTTTTTTTCCTGGAATATTATTATCTTTCTGACTGTGCAGTTTTGCAGTACACCCAGAGTTTCTGTTGGTGACAACAGGGACTGCTTTCGTAAGAACATTTTTCAATGCTAGACTGGTACCATTAGTCTGCTTTGAACCATGAAGAGCAGACCAGACCACCAATCCTGCTGATAAAAGCAAATGTTATTCCCTGGGAGTCTTCTCTTGCTGGAAGTAGCTGATCTTGGTGAAGGGAACACCCAAACTAAAAGTCACTGTTCTGCTCTTTTGATTTTTGGCATAAACACTGTAATTAAGTTTTGATCACCATCAATTTTCATATGCCTAATTCCATGGAAATGTTAATGTAGGATAGCAGAGGCACAGACATTTATCTGCTCTCAACCAAGTAATATATGGTTGGTTGTTCTGCAAAGTGCTGTAGGTTTTTGACACCCATGTGTTATTTACCATTTCCCCAAATATCTCATAAAGCTGTGGTGAGTTAAGAGACAGTGATATCAAAGCCTAAAGCGTGAAGCTTTTGACTGTCTTTAATGGGTCATTTTGATGGCTTTCTCTAAACCTCAGCTGTTCTAAATTAAATAATGTTGGGTAGATGTTACAGAATTTGCCTTCTGCATGAAGAGAGGGAATTTTTCCACCCCCACTTTTCAGCCTACTATTACTGCTACAAGAGGCTTGTCATCTTACACTTCTTAAGGAAGCCAGATTTTTGGCTTGGGTTCAAACATATGTTTCTCTGCTGCTGCCTTGTGTGCTCTCTGGTCTGCCATTGGAAACCAGTTTCAACTGATGCTCTTCCCCAGATTCCCTTCCCCAACTCCTCAAATGTTGCAAGCATGTATGAAGTATGACTGCTGGATTGACAAGAAAATTCATGTCTCCTCAGAAGACTGAACTTTACTAGTCCATGGCCATTTAACAGATTTTTCAATGTGTTTAAAATAAATATCAAAAAATCTATAGCAAAGTTATCTTAGACATCAGGAACCTTTTACTAAAAAAAAAGAAGGGCACTCCATTTATTAATAGCAGCATTGTTAGTATTGTTTAAATATTTAATAGATAAATGATGGACTGCCCATTGGCTTCAGTGCAGTTTCAAGGACCTAAATTCCCGTGTTAGCAATTTGTACGGGTCTGTGGTGCTTTCTAGTCTGTGTGAATGTGACCTGCATCTCAAATGAAAGCAGCTGGAGACGGCATGAAGTGGAAAGCACGGTGTTTAAACACAAAGACTGGCTGCTTCTGTGGGCAGACAGTGTCCTGGGACCTTTGTGTTCTCAGCTTTTGGAAGTTTTAATAACCAGTTTGGAGGAAGAGCTAAAGTAAGAGATGCTTTGTCCTGTGAGTTTGGATCCAGGACATCCTCAGGTTGTTTCAGCCTGTAATGAAGTGTCAGTCACAGGGTGCTCAGTGGGGTTATTTGACATGTTTTTAAAAAGTACTTCTACCTGAAGGGGAAAAAAAGTGTAAAAAACCACCAGACTTGGGCCATGACTATTTGAGGGGAGGCTTAAACTCTGAGAATTCCTGTTTTAGCTGTCTGAGTCATGAGAGAAAGGGAGTAAGTAATTGATGCTTTGTATTTACCCCGTTAGGAAATGTTAGAGGATTAGCAGCTGCTTAGTTGTGTGAAGTCAGGGTTTGTTACAAGGTTTCCTTTCCAGTTCTCCTTTGTTTTGATTTTGTTACCGGTGACTTCAAATACTGCATTAAAGAAGAAAAAAGGCCTCTGCAAAATCCCAATGCTCCGTGGTTATTTTTCTTTCCTAAATTGCTAAGTTTTAGAATTTCTCTCCTTGCAGGTCCTGCCTCTCTGAGTAAGCCAGCTGCTTCTGCCTACCAATCAATTACTGCAGTGGGTGCCACTGGGGTTCTAATGCTGCCCGTCAGTCTCAGAGAGAAGACAGGGCTTAGCCTGGGTACTTCGCTGCCAGCCCTGCAAATCTGGCCCTCAGGGCCACTGCAGGGAGGGTTTAATGCTCTTGTTCCTCAGTGGAGATAAACTCTTCCATTGTGGACTCTGCATTACAGTAATTGCAGAGGACTTGATCCATTGACTCCTCTCACAGTGACTTTACTGAGCCATTTCTCATCCTAATTTCTCTACTTCTGAATCTGCACCTTTGAATAGGAAGCAACTATCAAACCAAAAGAAGCAGAAATTTAAGAAGGAGTAAGTTAACACTTAGCAATTTTATATCTAAGTCTTCTTCCAAGCTTGGGGAGTACAGAGAGATGCCGGGTCACCTCTGGCAGTTTTTAGTGGATTTGTTGCAGCAGTCAGAAGAAAATGCCCCTTCCTGCTGTACCACACATTCTGCAGAGCTCCCTGGAGCCTTTGCCTCACCTGTTCTGGGCATCACCTCTGTTCTTACCTGTGAGCAGGTGAAGCACAGCCTAATCTTCCTGTTACAGCTGAAACAGCAGGAAACATTTCTGCCAAAATGAGGCATTTCCATCTATTTATTTATTTAAGGTTAAGGTTACCAAGAAGGCGTGTAAGTGTACAATAGTGGATGTAGGCACATCAATATGTTTTCATAAGAATTTAGAAAAACTTGAAGTAGATGTTGAGTGACAGTTGTGTGCTTTGCTTGGAAGTTTTTGAGAGATGTTGGTTTTCTGTTTGTTTTTTTTTTTTTTAATTTTTGTAAGGGATTTGTTTTCTATTTGTCCATTTGTCCTTAAGTGGTACTTTTTCCACAGTATTTGAAATTCTCACAACAGAGCGGGGGAAAAAGCTTCAGTTGGCCCTTTGGCCTTCTATTCAAGAAAACAATAGTGAGCATAGCCAAAAATCTTGGCTAACAGGCAAAAGCCTGTTTTTACTGATGTTGAGACAAACAATGTTAATTATATCAAAGAATCAACAGTGAACGTTTCCTCCAAATCTCCCTTTGAGAGCTCTCAGAGTGACTTGGGGGTGTTGTTTGCAACTACAGAACTGCTGTCCAGGAGCTCCTGCAGCTTAAGGGGTTTTCCTTACTCTTTTTTTTTTTTTTTTGATCATCACTTTTCCCTCTTTTTTTCTTGTTTTTTTGTTGGTGTTCTCTGTGGCTGAAGAGGGGTGTGTGTATGCATTGGTTTAAAGGAGGACTTTGGAAAGAAATAATGATAAATATTTTCCAAATTATTTTAGAATGTGATACATTTTTCGTCAATCTGACATTTCAGGATTGAAACAGGATGGAAACATTGTGCTTCAACAGCTCATCACAGCGATCTGTGTAATGTTATCCTTGCCCTGAAATGCCTGATCTGCCAGATGATGCACTTGCATGCTTAGATAGATTTTCCAAAATCTTAAATTTTCCCGTTCTGAAGGAACAGTAGTAACAAGTTGATTGGAAAGAACAACAGAGAGAAACACCCATTAAAAAATTCCATGCTTTCTCAGTTCCAGGAGTGAGTGTGGGCAGGGCCTTGGCAGCTTTTTCTTTGGCAGCATCATCCCCCCGAGTTGCCTGGGGCAGTGATCTGTCAGGGTTCCAGAGGCAGCAGCAGCTCTGGCTGGCAGAATGCACAGTCATTGCTCACAGTGCAGGGAGGGCTTTGCAGGAAGGGAAGAAGGTGAGTGGAGCACTAATGAGATGGTTATTACTGAACAAAACTGTTGGGGTTTCATTTGTGCCTTTGGTTTCAAATTGAGGACTAATTTAAGTGCAGCTCCCAAAAGGTGGAAGGCTTTGTGGTTGGAAATGTGAATCAGTAGGAAAATGGAAAGGACTTGTTCAGGAACCAAAGCTCTTGACTCTGACAAACCCTTGTCTTTTTGTTCCACTGACCCTGTCCAAGCCTGAATACTAATGTTTCTTCCAAGTGCTCCTCCTGACTTGACCTTTCTGCCTGTATTGATGAAACACTGTCCAGATCATTCTCATCTCTTGAGGGCTTTGAGCCTCTCATTGTTCACCTCGTTGGCATAGATTTTATACCTTTTCTTTCTCTGCTCTGTGTGTGCAGTTGTTCAAGATGTGAATTAGACATAATCTCTGTCTCACCCCTGGCTGTGACACCCCTGGTGTTGCTGCATTTGATTAAAAAGGGGAAGGGGGCCACCTTCAGAATTAGTGAGTGTGAGTAGTGGGCAAGAGGTTTGTCCTAGAAAAGTGTGTGTATTTGCTGAGTGGGGAGATCTCAGCCAAATCACTTATTTATTCATTCTTCTGTTCTGGCCTGCCTTGGCTGCAGGTGTTCTGATATCAAAAAGGCTGGTTACTCTACTGGTGGCAGTACATGTTTGCTTTATCTTTAACCTGACAAGCCATTTGTGCTCCAGGGCATATGTAAGAAGAATTAAATGCAAACAGTCAGAGTCCTCTGCAGGTTAGAGACAAGAAAGATAGTGCAAAGGGATTAAGGATTAAAAAGAGAACAGCCATAAGCGGGATGGAAGGTTCATTTATGCACTTGGCTCCAACTAGATAAATATTTATGAGCAAAGGGAATGGATGGTTGTAAGAATTTCTGGGGTTTGTATAAGCAGGGAAGATATAAAATTCTTGAAGATTTTGGCACTATTGATGTTCAGAGACTATCTTTTTTGTAGCAGTTTGAACAAGTTAGGAGCACAGATCCCATTAAAGCTCTCATTAGCTAGATATTTATGGCCCCTCCAATTCCCTTCTAAAGTTTGAAAATACTATATTTCTTGTTTGAGCTGTACTTTACTTGCTTTTGATACTCTTTTCCTTTGCTTCTCTTCAGAGTAAGTTTTGTATTCATGTATTTTCCCTGTGCTATGTAGATAATACACTACTCTCACCACTCAGTTTGTTTTCAGTTTATTGTGGATCTATACAATAGAGTAGTATGAGATGAGGGGAGTCTTTGATCTGGTGTTTTGTTGTTTGAGGTTTTTTTTTGAAACAAACAAATGATAAAAAGGCATTGAGGGAAGCAGGAAATCTGTTGGTGATAGAGGTGAAAGTGAAAATGTGACTCTTTTATGACAGTCCAAATTCTAATGAAGTTTCAGTGAGACACTTGCAGGGAAATAAGGCACATTGATTGTTTGTCTTGAAGAATTAAATGAGAGTTTTGAGAGAGAATGCTTGCCCTTAGTGATTTGGTGCTTTGGCTTCTTGACTGGCAGCAGTCATTTGTGCAGCTTGAAGTCTCTGGGTTGGGTTTAACCTGCCAACTTTTTGTGAGACAAGATACAGGCTTTACACTGACATGGCTAAAAACATTGGCAAGCATCAAGAAAGCTCATTTATATAATTTTTGTGATAAGTCTTCTTATGAATATATTCAGAACCTCATTTTGTGGAGATGAGTCAAATCATAATTGCAGGAGTGTTTAAACAAAAACTTTGCATAAGGGCAGACGTGAAGTTGTGGCACTTTCAGAGATATTGCCAGAGCTAAAAGCAAAATGAGGAGCTTTGAAAATGAGGAGCCTGGTCTGTATCACCAACTCACTTCAAGAAGTCCTCGTGGTTGTTCCTGCCAGGCAGGATAAGGGGCTTGTCAGTTCTAGTGACACAAAACCCACTGAAAAATGACACAACCAAATTTGCCAAGTACTTTCCTTGGTGTCTTGACAGTAGTGGTAGAGAAAATGTAAGGAGGAAAAATCCCCGGTGAGCACACCAGCTCCTTGCAAAGCTGTGTGGGACTGACAGGAGAGAGCTGTCAGCTTCTGCCAGGCTGGATGTTGTGGTGAAGCTCCCAGTCCCTGCTCGCCCAGGCTCGCTGCCTTACTCCAGGCTATTCCTGCCAAGTACAGAGAAAAGCAACACCCTCCTTCAGGGTGTGCTCAGTGGTGGGATAAGGTGCTATTCAGGCTCTTACTGCTGTATAATGTGCAATGTTGCCCATGAAACTGCCATTTTATATTGATTTCCTACACCTCTGCATGAATTTATCATTAACAGCTTTATCATGCTGTTCTTGTGAGAAATTCCAGAGTGTCGCCCCTGGGAAGTTTATCCAGGGCTATCTCTGTAGTGCTTTGGGAAGTGGGAAGGGGAACCTAAGCAGGGATTTAATTTCTCTAGATGTGGGAGAATTAGAGACACCTATTCTCCAGCTAATATTTGGGTTTTTTTCTACTTCAGTTTAATTCTGTGCCTTTTATTTTCATCCTTAGTACAGAATCTCAGCACTGACAAGGACCAGTCAGTCACAACCTCACTGTTTTTTGTAGGTGAATTGCTTTTGTTTTCGTTGGTGTCATTGATTCATTAATGCTACCTCGATGCTGTAATACTTCAAAGGCACAACATTTCTGTAGCTGGATCCTGTATCAGATGGGTTTTTGTGTTGTGGTGTAAACCTGCTGAAGAATTGGGTTGTTAACTGTAAACACCCAGGGACCCAGTTTGGGTCATCAGTCATCACAATCAAGAACAAACCCCACTAAGACAAAAGATGTGCCCTCTCTCCTGAGTCATTCCTGTCTTTGTGTGCAGGTGAGACTTCACAGCAGACCAGAAATCCTTTAAAAAATGTTTCACTAGTGTGGAAAATAGGCATCTTTATTATAGTTCACAGAAGCAGCAAATAAAAAATTAAGCATGCCCTTATTTCACTTTTTTCCTTGCACTGGCTTTTGGCAGCATTTACAGTGTGTGGTTTCCAGACCTTAAATTCGAAGTGGCTCAAGATCAGAGTTACTTGAGAGGTTAAGCCATGTGTGATTTTGTGCCATCAGGAGCACTTGTTAAAGAATAAAATTGGCTTTGATTGGGAGCTAGCAGCAATGTAGGAGACAAGTGGTAGAGCTTTGCATTGACTTCTGTGCTGTGTGAGCATGGTGGTGCTGCTGGGAGGACAGCAGTGGCAGAATGAGTTCTGAGTTTCAGACCCAGAGGATTCAGCTCTGTGTGTTTAGATACTGTCCTGTTTCTTCAGAGCATTCCTGGCATCCCTTTTCTCACGTTTGCTGGTCTGTCAGAGATTTATCTCTACCAGGGCTTGTAGGAACATGATGTTGGCTGTGGTTGTGGCTTTTCTAAGAGACTGTAAAGTAGCAGAAGGAGTTTGCAATTATGGTATTTTGATATAGAGAAATGTACTTAGAGTATGAGGTCTAGTTGGTGGCTAGTGCTGGTTTCCCAGTACATGGTTTTGTGGAGACATAGGAGGACCTCACCATCTAGTCTGTATGACTTCCTGCTCCAGTTTTCTAGGATTTAGAAGAAACCATGGAATAACCTCATAAAATAGCTTGTAATATTACAGATCAGCAAGCATACTCTCAAAATAGCTTATTTTCTTCAAGCAGGGCTGCACAGCGTGGTTGTCCTGTGCAGCTGCTGTGGGTGGGTGAGGCTGGGAGCTGCTCAGAGGAACTGGCTGAGCTCTCCCTGGGGCCACCTGTGCTGTGCAAACCATGGGCATGTCTTCCTCAGTCTTGTAGCTCCACTGTAGTACTCATTTGGAGAGCATTGTTCTCACTGCACTTAAATCTCCTTCTATTACAGATAATCTAATTCTGTCATGTTGGGATTAGGGGACCCCGCTGAGGGGAGTTAAGAGGACCAGCTGTTCTGTGCTTCAAAGGCACAACCCTGATTTCTCTAATCTGGGGAAGGCCACCCTACATAACCCTGAGGAGTTTGTTGTGGGAGCTTTCCCTTCTTCTTCTGGGTGTGCTGCCAGTGCAGGTTTGTGACACCCTCAAACGTGCAGCTCTGCTCTCTAGAGGGTCAGTGGAAGCTCCAGCCTATTTGTGTGGTGGTTGGTAGCTCTGTTTTTCTCTTGAGATCTGATGCAATCAGCTGTGAAAGCCCTAGGTATTTGGTTCAATGTATTTTGAGGTTGAGGGGTTTTGTCCCAGCTTTGTTGTTTGTTAATGCAGATGTTGAACAGAAGCAGCATAGAAACTGGAAGGTTTCAAAATTGTGCAGGCAAGAAAAAGGCAGCTTCCAGAGGTATGTTTGTACCCTTAGCATAGCACTATTTAACTTCTTTTAATCAGTGACCTGGAGGAGAAAAACTAAAACCATTACTCATAAACCCTCAGATAACACAGAGATTAGGTGGAGTGCGAGATAAGGCAGAACCTGATCGACTGGGGCTGCTCTGTGAACAATGTGTTCTGATGCAATAAAATGCAGACTTTGGAGACAAAATGAGGGCCCTTCTGGTATAATGAGGAGATGGAGGAGAGATAGGTGTCTCCTGGGAAATGACTATCTTGCAAGAGGCTTGGGGGTCAAGGTAGATAATGATCTGAACTGGACTTTTCACAGCCTAGCTGTCCCCAGGATTGAAATCCTTGAATGTGTAGACAGGGAAGTATTGAGCTGAGTAAGTCCTAGGTGGTTGTAGCCCTGTGTTTGGCACTGACATAAATGTAACCTGAATTCTCTATCCCATCCTGCTGCTTGCAGTTCAAGAACATTGGTTAAAAATTGGAGAGACTTCAAGAAAAGTGTTGTGAGAATTGCTAAAGAATTAGAAAATCTGTCTGGCAGGGAAGGGCTCCAGGAGCTCTGTCAGTTTTATTGTAGGACAGCAAGGGGTGACATGACTACAATTTATAATAGCCTGTGTAGGGAAGAGAAATTTGATAATAGAGAGCTCTTCTGTGGCAGTCAAAACCGTAAGGAGATCCAGTGGCTGGAAGGCTCTAACACTGACACTGTCAGACGAGAGATAAGCCACAAAATTTTACTGGGGTGAATAATTAATGGCTGTAGCAGTTTACCAAGGGTTGTGATGACTTCATCTCTGGATATCTCTGAACTCAACCTTTCTAAGCAAGAGGCTGTGTTTCAGTCTGGGATTAATTCATGCAAGTGTGGTGGCCTGTGTTGTGGCAGTGTACCTGAAGTGAGGAGTTGTGAGGCAGTAGATTTTTCTGTTGAAACAGTCTGGGAATTAATTCTGTCCTTATTTGCACACAGAAAGACAATGCTCCTGCCTGGGTATGTGAGTTTTAAGAGTTCTCTGTGCCCTTGACATTTTGTCTCAAAGATCTTGAATGTTTCTGACTTGCAGGTGCTGCTACACCTCTTGCTAGGAAAAGTGCATTTTTGAGGTTAGTTGTACAACAAAGGGAAATGGATTTCTTTCCCTGTCATGCTGCTACTTCTCAAGATTCAAAACCATTGGGGAAGCAATGTTTGCCCTTTTCCCAGGATATTGCAGTTGTATTTTGTAAGCTGATGGATACTCAGAAAGAACTTTTGAAATGGGAGAGATTGGGACACCTGGCACCTTTGATTAATAGATCCCTTTAGTTTGCAGTGAGGAGGGTTTGTATTGAACTACACTGATGTTTGTGTGCTGAGCCTTTGCCTTTTACCCACCTGTAGATGATCTTGCCTACCTCCCTCCCTATCCAGCATTTTGGGGGGAATATACCAGCAACTGACATTGATGGTGTGGAGAAGAAATTGTAATATAGATGCATTAAAACTGCTGGGGCTTTAAGCACTCTAATCTCTTCCTTCTTTATGAGGTTTGCGCTTGTTTTGCTTACATGTCACCAAGTGGGTCATGACTCAAATTTAGCCAGGGCTGTTATTAATGCTGGAGCAAGTCTTCAGCGGGTTATTTTTAGCAATCAGGGCTGTTGTTGAGAGCTTGCAATTGCTAAAAATGCCTTGGAATGATTTCACCAGCGATACTGTCTGTGGTGGAATTTGCGCACCAGCTGTCTGTCTTCAGGCCAGTTGATTGTGTTGACACGTATTCCCTGTGATTTGTCATCTCTGACTCCCGCTCTGCGATGGCTGTGACAGGCGTGTTATCAGTGTCTGATGGGAGAGAGTGAGGGAGGGGGGAAGTGACAGCAGCAGCCTCATTGCTGACAGCTTGGGAAGCGCTGAGATCGCAGGGAGGACTTTGGCCTTGGCTGATATTTGATTTTTTGTTTACCACCCCGTCTTGTGAAGCCCACCTCATTGCTGCCATGTTCCCTGGGAGCTCTCCTCCACGGTTGAGGCCTCTTCTTGCATCTCCTCAGCAGTGTTTTAAACATCTTCCCGGCTTAAGTGGTTTCCTCCAGGCAGAACTATTGCTGAGCTCTATTTTGCTGGCCCTCTGTCCTAAGGTAGTAGGATAGATAAAATGCAAGCCAAATTTTTGGAGAGAGAATGCCCCAAGGAACAAAGCTTGAAATGGGATTTGACTTGTCTACTGACTTCAAGTGTAGTTTGACTGTGTATGATTCAGTTTTCACATCAGAAGCTACAGGATAAAGGAAAGGTATGAGATTAAGACATGAAGTGATTAAATTCTTAAAATTTATTACCTGGTTTATATCCTGGGTAGTTTTTAACCTGTCCCTTCCCCCCCCNCCCCCCCCAAAAAAAAAATTGTTTTGCTAATATTGGTGTAGTTACTAGTTCAGTTAGTGAAATAAAAGGGTGTTAACTGTTATCCAGGGATTTCAATGTTTTGTAAATCCTAGAAATACAGAATTGTGACATACCTTTGTTTTGTGACTGAGGGATAAAGCTACTGTGACTAAATAACTATGAGTTATTTTCAGGATTTTGTTGTTTGTTTTGTTTTATAATAAATCCACTGACGAATGCAAACAGTACAAAACTTACAATCCACAGACATTCAAAGCAACCATTTGCTCTTCTCCTGAATTGTAGTCTGAAATACCCAAATAATTTTTTAATGTTACACAGATGTGGATTGCAAGAAAGGCAAACAGGCAGCCAGTGATGCTTTATAACACTGTGGGCTTTTTGCCTCCAGGGACCTTGATGCAAATCTTGGCCCAAGCCTGAAGAGGAAATGAGTTTGGTTTTAGACTAATTCTTAGTGGATTTTTGTCCACATTACAGATGATGTGTGTCTCATCTGGCACTCAGAAACCTTCCTTGAGTAAAAGCTGATTTAGAGAACGTGCTTTAATAAGGCTTAATGAGGAAATGTGTCTGGATGAAGGTCTGAACAATTTTGTATCACTTGTTTTTATAAGCACTAAGTTTGGCAGAAATTGCAGAAAAACTGGGGGGAGAACACAAGCTGTTAGTGGTGGTATATTTATAATTTGCTGTAGAAGAAATCAGTCTCTCATCATGAGCTTGTAATGGTGTTTGTGTCATCTTGTTTGTTATATAGTATTGTATTTGTTCTTCAGCTCCTGAATTTTGCCACGTGAGAGTGACTGTTCTAGCACAAAGGCATCTTTTTCTTTCAATGTCAGTCTAAGCCAGACACTGAGTTGTCTGTCCTAAAGGTGAAGGGACTGCACCAGCAGCAACAGCTAATGCTTCAAAGTCCTGTGCACAAGGCTCTTAAATAATTCAGCTGGCAGGTACCTTGTGTGCATCCACTCACTCTTTGAAATGGGTGGCTTATCTGAGAGCCTGCTTGGAGCTTTTTCCTTCTGAATTCTGGGAAGTGATTTCAGAGAAAGATATTTGAATTGTGCCTAAAATAATTCATTCCAGACAGAGCTTTTGGGACAAGAAATGTTCAAGCCCTTGCATTGTGGAGGTGCTGCTGCCCCCCATTGCAGAGGTGATGTGAAGGGTGTTCAGCCCCAGTCCCTGCACAGGGTCTGTGTTTCTGGGTGCTCAGCAGCTGGATGTCTATGAGCAAACTTTCTGGAGAGCCCAGATCTGTTTTACTTAATCTGCATGAAGATAGGGGGTGGGTGGGATGTGTGCATCAAGTTCCTGCAGTACCCTCTTAGCCCAGCTCTTTGAAAAATGAGCTTTATTGCCTTTACTATTCCCTTTCCAATATTTATATTCTCTTCTTCTCAGTGCTTCCCTTCAGTGACTTACCTATTTTTACCTTGGCTGAAGACTGAGATGAACTCTGTGTGTGTGACTGTACAGGCAGACTCAAATTACATACTCCAACATCATGGAAAGGTCCTAAATGAAATATTCTGCAGATCAAGCAGCAAGGGAAAGGAAGGCAGGAAGGGAAGTTATGTTACACTGACTGATTAAGAAAATTGTTAAAAATTCTGTGATATAACTACCTCTGCTGCTCTGTGGGTTTGTCTATTAGGGATGGTGACAGTGATCAAAAAAGGAAAATATAGTAGTGTTATATCTGAACTGGTTAATGTAAAAGACAAGGTGTTTTAAAGTGAGTGCATCTGCTGCTTCCAAAATACCTCTGAGTTTGTGGTAATAGTAAAGCCTTTTAATCTGTTATAATGAGATTCAGATATGGAGTTCTGTTTATTCTTTTATCCTCCCTTAAAATTAACATCTTTCCATTCACTGAAACAGTAAGTCACTGTAGCCTATTGAGAGCATCAGGATTTTTTGGTTCCTTTTAACAGAAGGAGCTTACAAAAAGGTGCAGGGATAGGAGTTTCTTATTTGGATTTCTAGCCACTCAATGCAACTCCTGACTGATAAGAGTGACTGGAAGTGAAGTATATGGATTTTACTGCAGTGTCCTTAAATATCCTTAACACTTGAGCTGAGGCCTATGAGTTTATTTCAAGAAAATGAGAGCATTTGGATTTAGTGACCTTTTTTTCAGTCAAACTGTAGTGGAACTTCATCATCACTTCTGAGTGAGATGATTTGACCTTTATCAAGAATTTAAAACCTCTGGACCCAAAAGAAGACTCAAAAAAATCTGCTGCTTTCACAGTAGTTAGAAGTATATAGATAGCTCTAGCAGTGCTATTTCTTTGTTAATTGAAGTAATGTGCTCTACACAAATATGTGCAGAATCTGAGCACCATTAAAAGGAAGCTTAAGTGAATGAAAATTCCTGGGGTGGGTCTTGTTGAAAGTAGTTGCAGAAAATGCAGTTTTCACAATATACCAGTTTTTTTATTTTTATTTTCTTCACAGTTAAAATGCCTCCCTATGGAAGCCAGATGGGGGTAACCAGCATGGTTATTTACACAAATAACTTGCATCAGATAAAAAGACAGTGTGTGGTATATGCATTACTGTGCAGGATTAATCTTTGCAGGCAAAGATCCATCCCCCCCCCCCCCTTGAAAGGGTAAAAGGGGCCTTAAAAAAAGAAAAGGTGGTTTCTCCCGGGNNGGTTACAGGGGTCTTAAAACAATGAAATGCTGTTTCCTCACGGTTTTCTGGGTCCAAAAACGAGGTAAATCAGCTACTTCTTGGAGGGGGCCGGGAGGGAATGAAATCCACGCTTCCAAGTAAGTAACTTCAGATGGAGGAAATTATTTCCCCTTCCTTTGCTGCACAGCAGTAATTTGCTTGCTTGCTAAAGTCTGTAACACATAATAAACCCTTAATTTTTGTGTGGTTAGCTTGAATTCACAGTTCTCCTTTTCTATTTTTTATTTCCTTCATGTCTATAACCAACAAGCTGCATTAATCCTTTCTGTATACACAGATACATAATCTGTTGTTGAAAGTATTATCCTTTGCTTCTAGGGATGAGATGTCTAAAGCAGAGAGTTTAGGACTCTCTCTTTTTCTTCAGATGGCTGTAACTCTCGGGTCTTTTTCTTCATTAGGTGTAGGATAAATCACTCTCTTGTTTAAGTACTTACACAGCCTGTTTGTAGCCCAACATAATGGTTTTAACTTTGTAACAAAGAGTTACTCTGCTCTTAACACACAAGAAGTAAAGGCAGAGAGACGAGGGATGCAGATTCATTGTCCCTGTGGGATTCTGCTGCAGTAGCTGAAGGTGATTTAACCGTGATCAATTTATAGTTTACAGTAATCCATTAGGTTATGAACCGCAGGGGCTGTGGGCTGGATGAGCTCTCTGCTGTCAGCTGTGCTTGTGGAGTGCTAAATTCCAGCAGAAGGGCAGGGAGGAGTCAGATGAGAGCTCTTCCAGCCACTGTAATTAAATCTAAGGGAGGTCACAGAGCCAGAGCATTAAGAACACACCTGAGTATCACTGAGAGATTCACATGGCTGGAGGGATCACCCAGCTGGCTCGGTGTGGTGACCAGTGGCTTGCTTGTGGCAGTAGCACCCAGTTTCAGGACACCTGTGGTGCCACAAGGTCAGTTTTCTGTGTGAATTTTGTACCTTCTGTCACACAGGCTGTTCTGGTGGTGTCCTGTGGCTGTGGAGGGATGGGTTGAATTCCCAGCTTGAAAGGAGGTCACTGCACTTTGCAGTCCTGTGGTACCAGCCAGTGTAACCAGCATCTCTCAGGCCAGTCATGAAATTGTCCTGAGCAAGCCCCAGACTGTGCTCGTACTCCAGAAGCTTTGTGCCAGGTGCTTCTTCCCCTGGAGCCTTGGGAGGAGCCTTGGTAATGGTTTTCCTGCGATGGGTCCCGAAATTTCAATCTCAATTACTTTCAGCTGCACTTCTCTGAGAACTGTGCTTCCACAGTACATGCTAAATTGTTTGGAAGGACTACATATGCCTCAGGATCAAAATGCAACAGGAAACGTCAGCAGCATGTCTAAATAAACATCTCTGTCTCTCTTACAAGAGTGTTTAGCAGCTCTGTTGGCAGATGTTTCTATAAAATGTTAAATACTGTGCTTTCCAATCCTTCAAACTGTTTGTGATGCAGTAAATAGAAAAGGACAGGGAAATCAGCTGAGGGAAGGTAAGTCAAAGAGTTGGAAAGCCCTAAAGAATTACTAGTTCTTCAGAAACAAAAAGTGAAAGGGTACTGGGAATTGATGTTTCTTTGATAGCACTGGGGTTTTAAATCCTTTATTACTGAAGTTCATTATTTTGATTGGTAGAAGTGCAGAAGGCAATAGGGGTTGGTTTCATGCACGTAGGGGCATTGTGACAACTTATTTGAGTTTGATAAATCGGGAGTTTCTACCTGCATTTTTTGTATCAGTATCTTGACCTGCCAAGTTTTAGAAGGAAAAAACCTGAGTAGAACTTAGCGTTTGTTTTGTGGGTATTTGTTTTGTTTGGTTTTTTTTCCTTTTGTGAATCCTTTGCATCCTCTTAAAATGCTAATTTATTTTTTTTTCTTAGTGCTAAGGGGAGGAGGGGCTTCAGTTCCTCTTTGTGTTTTCTGTCTGTCCATTCCTTCATTGCACTCTGTTTCAGCTCAAGCTTGGGGTATCATTTGTTTAAAAACATGTCAGTGGCTTTGCTGACTGGGGCAGTCAGAGACACTTTGTCCTCCACTTCTCAAGTTCTCCCGTGGTGGTGTCGGTGCTGCTGCCTCTGGGGCTGCCGCTGAACTGGGTCAGCAAATGGGTCCAGTTCACCTGGCTGCTGCCCAGATCCCATCCAGGAACTAAGGAAAAGGCCTTTCTCAAGGTCGTTCACAGCAGTTTCAGGCACAGCTGGGCTGGGTCGCAGGGATGAGGACCGTGCTGTGCTGCTGCAGAGCGCTGGCCCTTGCACCAGCACCACTGGCCGGCAAAGACAATTAGCGCCTTAATTCTGATCTCCCTGGGTGCTTCTGCAGGCTCTTTTTCTTCCAAATGCTTTAAATGCCAGGCCTTCGATACTGTCAAGTACCAGAAAGTAAGATTAGATAAGAGGAAGTAGCAAGTGTGTGCTGAGAGCCAGTGGAAGTTGCCCGAATGAAACCTCTGCCTGGGGACAGCAGTGGGTTGGGGCTGGGCACAGTGTGGGAGCAGGGGGCTGTTTCTCCAGGCTTTGTGTTTCTTAGCTCTGGAAGCTTGAAGTATCATGATTCAAGCTTGAGGTACATTTTTAATCCAGAGATGAGGCTTTAGGGGCTGGAGCTGGGAGAGGGCACTACTCTGGCAGTTTTATCACTGCAAAATTGGGGAAGGAATTGACTTTTTCTGTAAAGCCAGCTTATCTCTGGGAATGAAAAACAGGTTGGGTTCAGAACAAGGTCTGACTACTCTGTGTAAAATACTGGGTTTTTGGAAGATGGATAGGTTGTCTGTGTTTTCTTAAATCGTAATAGCTACTTTGTCCAATTCCTCAGTGATTCCTCATTCTTTTTTAAGTTGGTGTAAGCTGAGTTCATGATTGTTCATTGTGACTTTCCTTGTCTTAATGGAGTTCACAGCTGCATAAAAACATGTAGGTGAATGCAGAATTGCATGGTAGATGTGATATGAGACATCCCACTTGTTCTCTTGGACAGATTGCAATTCATCCTGTTATCTAAGTATTCTCACTTCCTTACTGCCAAATCATCCCTGAAATGCTGGAAACAGAAACTAGAAGCATCTAGTGCATTGTAGATAACTGGACAGAAGGAAGGAGTGGCCTGTGCCACAGCTGAGAAACCAAGCTTTAAGAAGTTCTAAGCCATGGAATAACATGTTGGTTTTGTCTGCTGTGTGATGCCAGGAGAGTATCATGCAAGAGTGGATGTAAAAACGGGTGGAAAAATCAGGCTCTTGAACTTAGGGATTAGCCTTGAAGCAATTGTCTGCTTTGAATCTACCCCAGAAAAAGCATTTCATGTTTTGGTGGAGTTTTTTTGTACTGTTGACACCAATTTCTACAAACAAGACAAATGTTTACTTGGGTCTTATGTCTCCAAGAAATTCTCAGGCCTGGTATTGCCCTGAAGTCACTTAACTGGCCCTGTGTTTCCAGCGTGCTGAGCTGGCTTTGCAAACACTGAAGAGATTTGGAGTCTGTGTTGCTGCACTGATATGTCACTTTATCTGTCAGCCAGGAGTCTCTTCTGTCCTCTTTGTATACACATGCCCATGCTGGCCAGATGGTGCTGGATTTGGGTGACATCCAAAGTAGCGCATTAGAAAGGCCAGGTTATGTGTCATATTTCAAAAGCCAAGAAGTGCTGCCAGTTCTGCTCTTCTGGTAACAAACAGCTTGACTTAATATATTGATCGTGTTGTCCTTGCTACTCTCAAGCTGATCTCATCTAAGACACTCAAAGGGATATGAGGTTGAAGCTGTAGAGAAAGCACCTGTTGCCTTCTCTGTAGCTAATACCTGCATTTGCATATACTGTGTGTCCTAGAAAAAAACTCTGTCACCAAATTGAAACCCTTTCTGGTGCCAGAAGATTTTGATGGTGTTTCACTGTCCATTCTCCTGCAGCAGAGTATAACTATGAATTGGGAGACATGAATTCTCCTGCTGGATTTCTAGAGGACTGTTGTTTGATTTGGGACAATTTGCTTTGTATTTGTTCATTTCTCATTCTGTAAAATAGAGGTCAAAATTCTGATACCCTTTTTGTTATGCTTTAAGAATTGCTAATGAGAAAAGCTTGATAAAAGTCATACGGTGATGTTATTTATAAATTATGAAAGAACATTCCCACACCTTCTCGACATGCTTTATTGTTTTTTTTTCCTAGAGGAAGACTTTCACTAATGGCATGTGAAAGCCACAAACCTCATCTCTATCAATAAGAGTCATGTAGAGAGAGACATGTGGTGTGGAGAGAGAGGGAGAATTAAGTGCTGTTAAGCACACGTTAATTAACATGGCCTTGCTCCCCCTAGTTTGTTGCATTCCCCAAGTTTCTGCCTTCTCTGGGATTGGGTGCATGTTCAAGCTGGTCTTTCTGGTTTTTAAATTCTTAATGTTGTCAGTATGTATCTGTAAGGTTTGGTACCATTGCAAAAAGAGTGCTAGTCCCTTGAACACCTGCTTTTACAGATTCTGCTGAAATCTGAGAACCAGTGCTTACAATTGTGCTTGGTCACAGTGGGGAACTTGGAAACAAATACCTCAAAACCCTTGTGTTTTTAAGCCCCTTTCTGCTTTAGTGAACACTTCTGGTCTGATGTGTAAAATTTCCCCTTCTGCCCTTTTATCAGTTTTTTGAAATGGCGTCTTCTCGATATTATCTTTTTATCAGCACTTTTGACTATCATAGGGCTCCCTGAATTCTTTGACAAGAGCTGCTTTGCACACAAAAGCGGGATTATCAAAGGCTGCAGGAGAGACGCTGTGACCCACTGGGTGCCGTGTTTGGGAACAGGGGCCGGGGCTCCGGGAGGCAGAGCCGGAGGATTTTGCAGAGACATCCGCGGTGCTCTGTCTCTTAGCAACAGCCTCCCAAGACGGAGGTGGCACAGAGGATGCTGATTCCCTTTGCCCTTGGCCTTTCCTGGCCCTTGCTGCATCCCGGTATCTTCCTGCTGCACCTCAGCGTTCCCCTGGCATCTCCTGCTCTGCTGCTCAGGGTCTCCTCACTCGTGTCCTGCCACCAGGGCTCGATGTGCTGTGGGAGTAGTTGGGCACCTGGAGTCCCCTGGGTTACAACTGTGATGGAAATTAGAGCTTTATTAATAAACAGTAGTTGCGAGATACTTTTATAGCTCTTTCTCATCTTGAAAATTCTTTGTATCATTGCACATTTGGGTTGTGATGCAACTTTTACCTGATTTAGTGAATGCTTTTGAAAACAATTTTTAGACCAAGTATCTCATGTGTTACACTGAGAATTGGTGTCTGAGCCTAGATGAGAGTTCAAGATGTGCTTGTTCTTTGTTGCTCGTGCTGTTGTAGCAGTGAGAGTTGTTGGGTGGTGAGTCTGTGTATGCCTATAATATAATTGCCATATCAGCTTTTCTGCTTCTGGTCATCTACATAAGGAAGCAGAAAGCTGGTGGAGATGTCAGCTGTGATGTGGCTTATTAAGAACTACAAGACAGAAGTAATCACAGGAAACCCTGCTTCCATGCAGGCTCTTCCCCAGTGTCTTGGGTTGCATCTCTTCTGTCTTAGCCCTTCTTGCATTGAGTGGATTTTTTGGTTCTTGCCAAAGGGTTTTGCCAGTTTAAATGAATAAAGACTGTGTGCTGCATCTGTATTTTTTGCTCCGTGATGTTTACTGTTAAACAAGAGGCAAAGTTAAACTCTCAGAGATATGAATCAGGAGATGTACAAGGGCTCTTAACTAATTTGAGTGGGTCAGCAGCGATCAAAGTTATTGCTCTGTACCATGATTTAATTCCCTGTTGCATTTCAAAGTTCAGAGCTAACAGCAAATGAAAAGCTTTGCATGAATGCCCCTTTTTCTAGTCTCTCACTCAAAAACTCTTGTTCCAGACAGAAAGAGAAATGTCTTACAAGCCAGCCAGCCTTCAGCTTCAGGTCTGGGAAGTGCAGATAGAGATGTCTGAACCTGAAAGCTGAGCATTAAGAGAAACTTGTAATTTAGCCTGAGTTGAAGAAGTGATTGCAAAGAGGCCCAGTTTAGCACCATTTGGATGTGGGAAGATTCAGATCCTCTGAACAACAGAAAGAGTGGCAAAGCTGATGAAAACTTGCAGCACTCACTGTGGATTTGGTGTGGAGCAAGTGATGGCACCTGCTCTGCTGAGGTCTCTCTCTGCAGTGGGTCGTTGTCCTGGCAGCTCTGCCTGCCCCAGGCCTTATTTGACATGCCTGAATGAATGGATCACATCATTCTGATTCTGCACATGTTCTCCTTGCTACACTTTTCTGTGTTTGTTCACTCTTGAGCTTTAATTTTCTGCTGTCCTGGTGGGTGTTTGCTTGTTTACTTCTTCCTTTGTGGCAAGTGAGGCTAAACAGGCAAAGTAAAGAGCCTCTTTTCTCTCAGGAACAGTAATGACTGTGCTGATTTATCTGTTCCTACTTGTGTTGCACGTTGCAAACTGATGTACCCAGGAATTGGTGCTGTCGTTTGTCAGTCTCTCAGAAGTCTCTCTTCCCATTAGTGCTGCACTCGCCCTCTGTTTTCTTGCTTTCAGTTTCATCTCCCAGAGGAAACTGGGCTGGAAATGAGAATGAAATATGGGTTTCCTTTTTAAAAAGAAAATAAACCAAACCTTAAGGGCTTCCTATTGGAATGTGATGGGATTGGACTCCTATCTCTTATCCTTTGAAAATCCCAGCTGGAATTATTTAATGTCAAAGCATGGAATTTCCCAGTGTGAAATTCATGGCCAGCTAAGGATGCACTGGGGATTAGAGAGACATCACTTTGCCAGAGTAGCGTTGCTGTCACGGCAGGAGACCTCACTCACACAAAGGGACATTGCTGGTCTGTCCTGCTTCAAAGCTAAATCTTGGGGATGAGATTCTTCAATTCCCATTGAAGTTACATGCTGTGTGACTGACAGCTGGATTTGGGTGGAATAAACCAGAGCAAGTAACACTTTGCACTGCCTGGGAATTGAGAGGGGGGAAGAAAAGAGAGAGACAAGACCAAAACATAATTTGCTGATTAGTTGGTAAGAGCATAGTTTGATATTGCATGTCCAAAATTTCTGTAAGATCACTTCACAGTTGGGTGATTTTGCTCATTTTGCTGCATGATAAAGCATCAGATAGATGATTAGAATTATTCCTTCTGGTCCAAAATTAAAACAAAATAAAAATCTATGGTATGGAACCATCTCTTGCAGAGCTTTAAGTTAGATAACAGCACTCTCCTCAGGAGAAAGCTCCAAGTTTTGGACGGTGTCTACTGAGTTTAAAAGTAGTTGTGTAAAGAAAAAACAGGAGCATATTCAGGCAGGACACTTGGTAACAGCTAAATGCTTTTTTGTCCCTTTGATAAAAAATAATTAAGTAGCAATCAATGTGTGTGTTAGGGGTCTATAAAGAAGTTAAGCGAAAGAGGGGCTGGTGGCTGATGAGGTGTTAACAAGGTGGGGTGTTGTTTTAGACTTGCAAATCAGCAGAGCTTTAGGTGATGGAGGGAGAGAGACGAGCAGCTCTAACATTAAAAGAATAACTTTTCTGGCCTTTTTTTCTTAACTGTTGGTCTCTTTATAAAAGAGGATTTGCCCTGCTGTTCTAATAAGAGTTATAAAATAATATATGTGTAATTAGAATTTAATAATGATTTGTGTTACCGGATCTAGTTCAAGTGATTGTGTAACCTTTGTATTGTGTTCATTATCTAATGCTGAAATAACAGCTGGAAGTTGAGACTGACATGCGGTTTTAAAATTACAGAGCTTGAAATTGCTGCTCTCTGTAAACATATGAAAATCTATTAATGACCTTTGAGCTCTCTGACTGAAAATGTTTTATAACATAGAATACATTAAAATTGCCTGCCACGATAGTGTATGTTTCCCATTTCTCAGCAATTGCCTAGGATATAAATTAATGTTTTGCTCCTGACACAGATATCAGAATATTTGGAACTATTCTAGGAAGCCCTGAGGATGTATTGAAACATTTGGTTGCTTGTTGTTTGTTCTAGCAAAGCAGTTATAGATGAGTTGCTCCTGAGCACATGGTGTGCTCAGCCCCTCAACGGGGGAGAACATCACTGACAGACCTCCATTGTACAGCACAGCTCAACAGGAGCCTGTTTGAGGAGGAGCAGGGGTGACACTGATGCACTGTCCTGGACTTTTCATTAGCTCATGTAACATTAGGTATTTAGAAAGGTGTTTCTCTCCTGCTAGGAGTCATCTTGCTCAGAGCTTTCCCCTTAGGTTGAAGTAAGAGGCTGTGGGCAGCTGTTTCTGGAGAGGGCTGCCTTCTACATATTTGTTGAACCATTTATATTTCTTGTCATTTGTTTCCCAGCCAAAAGAAACTACCAGAGGACTAATTATTGAATACACATTCTAGACTTCATGACAGCTGAACTGAAAATTGTTGCCTACCACTGAGGGCAACTGCAGAGTTGGTAAAAAATGCCTCTAGTGTCATAGTGTTTAAACATAAATTAATTCATAATACAGCACCAGAGATCAGGATATGGCTGTTTTTTTTCTTCTGGAGACTCTCACCCCTACAGTAGAGTTGGCAGGAGTGAATTTGTGAGCCTTCGTCTCCTTTGGCACAGCGTAGTTGGCTTTGTGCAGGCAGTGTCAAACTGCAGTTGAAATGAAGCTTGCAGCCTGCTCTGCTGGTGCTGAAGAACATTCATCCCTCTGTTCTGCAGCAGTGTTGGGAAGCCTTCCTTGGAGGGTGGTAATAAAGAGTGTAGGCTGGAAGCAGAGTCTCAAAACGCCCGCAGCTACTTGTAGAGTGAATGTGTTTGAGGCTGTCACCATGTGGGAGATTCGTCTGGAGCTTTCATGCTGTAGGTGCTACTGCCTTAAGAGCAGTACATTTTTCATGGCTGTGTTTTAAAAGTATGTACCATAAAGTGGGTGGGGACAACACGTGTGGTTGAATCCTAAAAAATGCAGCAAAACTTTGTATTTAGAGTGTGGAAGCTTTGAATTGCTTAAGAAATCTGGCTGAGGTTCTTGAATTCATGACCAAGCTGTCTAAGGTTATAGCTGTATCTCTTGGGTCTCAATATGAAAGTATTTATATGGCAGTCAGTACAATCACACTGTGGTCGTTGTGTACTTTGCACTATGAAGTGCAACACTTTAAATTCAGCAGTAAAAATGGAGGAGAGCAATTTAGGCCCCTGCCTTTGGTAAATGAGCCATGTGTCCAGTCCATCTGCCCAGCCTCAGCTTGGCTCAGCTCCCTTTTCAGAGTCCAGCTCATGGAAGCATGACATCCCCCTCTCAGCAGAGGTGGAAACAGTTGTGTCCTCTTCTTTGTTATTAATTTTAAAGAGAGAGGGAGTATTTCTAAGCATTCCTGTCTGTAGTGACTAATTTAACTCAACATTGCCTTCCTGTTGTTTCTGACTAGTTTAGCTGAAAATTTGTAATAGTGAAAGCACCCTGCTGTACCAATCTGTGCTAGTGGGGCCCTCATGACTTCTCCTTTGGCATCTTGGGGCCAGGTGATGCATCTGGGCACTGGTGGTTGTGTTACCTTCATGGCAGGATTGGAAATGAGTGATGGAACAACCACATCTGGCTTCAGGGAAGGAGCTGCTTCTTCAGGTCCTAAATCTGCCACTTGATGGGAGCTGTTTGATTTCGATCTGAGTGCCTGTTTGAATAATCTGAGGAGAGGAAAATTAGCTCAGATTAAGTGTTTAAAGGCTGCTCTGTTAAGAAGCTTGTGATTGCTGGCTATCAGCAGCATGGGCTCAGCAGTGTCCTTAAATATTGGTACACTTGAGGAGTGTCTTCCCAAAACACTGGACCTGGAGTGTGTTCCCCTCACTTGCTGGATGCTTTTGGACTTCAGTTGAGATTGATGGCCCCAGGTTACATTCTTTAAGATGGAGATGTTCATGCATAGTCTGTCACTCGTGAGATGCTGGGCAGTGTGTGGTGCTGCTGCCTTTCCTAATCCTAATCCTGGGAGGGAACTCACCAGGAGGATGAGAATTTGCAGGAGGGACAAGCTCTGTGCTCAGCATTCACGCCCAGCAGTGCAGCAGTGCTGCTCAAATCAGCTGAAGTAGGTGGTGTCAGACAGGCACAAGCTCTTTCCATCTCCTTCATACACGACATAAACAGGGCAGGCTGAGCTCCCAATCCTGGCTGAAAGCAGCTTCAGCCAAAATGTACTTTGATCTGCAGTGAAATCTGGGCAGGGTGGCCTTGTGGTGCAGGGACAGCAGTGCCTTTCAGCATTCCTGCATCCTGTAAAAGCTTGGACAGGTTGGGCTTGCAACATGCCTCATTTCATCTACCTGAAAATGGTGCCCCAGCTTCCCTTCAATCATTTCAGCTCTCTTGCTCTCTGACACACTTTCCGCTGACAGTAATTCTGTGAGCACTCGTCGGGCATTTACTGCCATCACTAGAGGAAATACTGATGGCTTAAAATGGGATCATTTCCTTTGTGATGGACAGCAAGCACCTGTGGGAGTTCTAATAGCTGTGTGGTGTGTCTGTGAGTAGGTAGGGAGGAAGACGGGTGCAGCTCTCTGCAATGAGGCACCTGCAGGCTCTGAAGAGGAAATTGGAGCAGAGGGGACAAAAGTCACAGCTGGCTTCCTGTGGAGCTTGCAGAGTGCACCTTAAAACAGGAGATTTTGTATATCCACCTCCCCAAGGGGTGATGGTGAAGGGTTTAGACTGAAAATATGGACAACCGTATGCCCAAATACGTGCAGATTTCCTTGACCTCTTACTAAAGTGGAGGTATTTGCTGTGTACATTCTTACTTTTATTGTCCCCTAAATGACTGTTAAACACTCTGTTTCCAGGTACTTGGTACTAAGGTGGAGAAAGAGGACTGTTTTTTTCCCCTCGAGTCATTGAGAAAAAAGGGAACAGTACCAGCCACTTTCTCCCCAGCTTTTTAAAACAGCTGCTGCTCGTCACTATTTCATTATTTATTCAGGTCTTACGCAGGCAAAAAGAGCAATCAAAGCCTTGTAAATTCAGTGTGGATTGAAATACATTTGAAAGTAGAATGAACTGACCTTTCCTTTTGTAGTTTTTGGCTGTGTTTTGTTGAGGTAACATTTGTCCAAGGTATCTGTACTTGGTATGGTGTCTTCAGGGTCTTAGCAGCAAAGGTCTTAATTCTTGGGAGACATAACAAGTGGGTGTTTAGCAGAGTACAAGAGCTTGCTCTTTAGCTATTCATAGGTGACAGAAATGCCTCTGGTAATAAATTTGACTGTTTCAATTACAGTGAGTTTCTTGGTTCATCTGCTTGTATTTTTAAGTTAAATTGTGGATCATAAACCCACAAACCAATGTCAGCTTCAAATGTCTTAACATTTCCAAAGCTGTCTTGTCAAAAAATGTCGTCTTATTCTTGAGTTAAATATGTGACAGGGTCAGAGCAAATGTGATGCATTTTAAAAAGCAAGACCCAAACTCATCTGGAATATGTCAGCTACGAAAGGAGAATTGCAGTCCAAGGTTAAACAACCAAGGATTTCATTTGCAATCATTTTAATTGATATTGATTGCGTTGCTTGAATGTAGGGTCAAAGCAAGAAAGTCACTTCAAATCTAAACTCTTGTTTTTGCCTTTTAAGACAGCTTTAGAGGCTTTGGCTGAGAGACTGGGAACTCGAGTTAAGTTTGCAGTGAAATTCACAGTGGGGGACAAGAGAGGGCAAGAAAGTAAAACAAACAAGTGTGTGTTATATTACAGGAGAAGTGAGAACTTCCCCATCCATGGAAACTGAGCCCCCTGGCTTGAGATACCAGCAAGTTGCCTCTCAAAGTGCCCTGAGCTCTGGGAGAGTGGAGTCAGGCTGGCCCTGCTGCCAGTGGGGTTTCCAGTGAGGAGCCTCTGTGAGTTTGGGCCAGCCCTGATTCCACAGCACCTTCCCCTTGCTGCCCTCATTGGGAGCTCTGTCTACCCCATAGCTCTCCAGAGCAGAGCTCAAAGTTCTCCCTTCTCCCACTGTTAAATGTGCTTCTGCTCATTTTTAAGATCTCCCCTTGTGTTTGCTGCCTGTTCACCATGTTGAGTTCAAATTCAGTCACCTTTATGTGGTCCTACCTGATATCTTTCAGTGGAGTTGTTTCTTATTCCATTCCTTTTTTATACCTTCTTTCTTTCCTTATTATTCACCTGATTTCATTTGTCTTTTCTTGTTCTGATTTCCTTTTCTTGCAGTGGTTTCTCTCTCTACAGACCAATCTTGAAATCCATGCTTTAAAGTTAATCTTTCATGTATATCTCCAGTATTATCTTCCCATTTGAATTACCGTCTCCTGTATCACCTTTATGCAACTAGATGGACAGTAGATTTACCTTAGTAGTGATCCTGTTTGTATTTGTGATGTGCTTTGTCTGCTTAGAAAGCAGGAGAACATGATCAGCAATTGTTTCTGTGTTCCTGTTCCATGAACTGTGTATCAGGTCAATAGGAATATTTAAAAAGCAACCTAATTAAAAATAAATCTGCTTCAGTTGCTCTCTGAGCCAGGATTTCTCCCTGAACTATTAAACAAACACATTTGACAACCCTACTGCTAATTGCTTGATAAAGTTGATATAAGGATAGATAATGCTCAGATCCTCAGGGGCTTTTCCACTGCAGTTTTTTGAGAGAAGCTGGAGGCAGAAACAGGGACAAGCAGGATCAGTTTCAGAGACAACAGTGTTTTTTATTTCCTTTGTGTGGATCCTTCTCCTATTTGATATTTGATGGGGTATTTCACGTTCCTCAACTTAAGGAATAAGTGCTGTGGTGGAGAGAGAAGCTGGAGGCTGTTTCCCTTCTGGGAAATCAGCCCATATAATCTTCTGAAGTCGGCAGAGGCAGCCTGGCAGGAGCAGAGTGTAACCAGTCCTTGGCTGAGCCTTGCAGTGTCCGATGGGCCCTGGGGACAGGGGATTGTAATGGACTTGATTTCTCACCAGGGCTGTTTTTTGAGCTGATGCTTGAGGGCTGAGAGTAGTTATTTTATTAACTGTAGGTGTTATTTTTTGCCCTCTGCGTCCCAGCAGCACACTCGAGGGTTTTCATCTAGCTGTGTTGGGTTTGAACGTTTTCTTCTGGTTCTTTAAGTGTTCCCTGTGTATGGAAGGTATTTACAGCCACAGCCTTCCCCTACGTGCCTTCTGAGGTCTCAGAGCTGTGTAAATTCAGAGGATTAAGGCAGAGTTTGAGCTGGGCTGAGCAAACAGACACTGATAACTGCAGCCAGTGGATGGCTGTGGATGTGAGCTTGCACCAGGGTGTCCTCCAGGGTTGATCATTATTTCCTAATCAAACAGACAATGTGGAGTCTATTGTGCAAAAGTCTTTTCCTGTAGTATTTTAGGGATAAGAACAGTCTCATTCCAGAGCCAAGGGCCATGCACCCGTATTATTCCCAACTTTATTTATAAACTGAGCACTGTGCACCTTGAGTGTCTTTGGAGATTGCAGCTGTGCCTTGGTGACAGAAGAAAAATGGCTTTTCAGGAAGGAGTGTTCCAAGTGATTAAGGATGCTGCCAGCTCTGCTGCAAGCAGAGGTGCAGTTGCATAACTTGGACTAGCTTGGGCCAAAAAGTGATGGAAAAAAATCACAGAGGTTTTTATTATGGACTCCCCAAATCTGTTGCAGAGCTTAGTTTACACACTTGGGTTGCCAGCCTTTGTCAGTGGATCTTCACAGGTGCTGGTGTGTGAGGTATTTCAGGTAGAGCCAGAGGAGGTACCACAGTCCCATTTTCAGCTGAATTGTTCTTTGGTGTCTGTACACCCAAGGAAACAAACGAGGGGGTAGAATCTGTATGTTTCATGGAGTAACTGCCAGGAAAGAGGCTCTGAAGAAAGGCCTAATTCTTCCTTATCTGTAACCATGCAGCCAATTAGAACCATCTGCTCTCCGTCTGCAGCCCAGACAGACAAGAGGCTGCAGATGGAGAGGCTGTAGCCTGCCCTGGAAGGTGTGAGAGAAATTCCTAAGTGAGGACAGGTAGGAGACAGCCCTCGAAGTAGTAAGAAACAAAATAATCTTCTGTATTCTGGAACAAGATTTGGCAATCTCCTTTCTGGAACTGAGAAGAGAGAATGGGCCTGGATCCATCAGCTTTCCCCCCGGAGAAGGAGATTTACTGGCCCTGTAGTCAGGTCTGCAGACTTCTGGGTTGGGCAGAAACCCCAAGGCTGGATGTGGAGACCTTTTGACTTTGGTGCCTGACTTCAGATACTGTCAGTGTGTGAATCCCTTGGTTTTATGTGATGTGCAAAGGTGAAAAGATCTGCTGGTCTGGGATTGCCTGGGGGGAAGGCTCCAGTGAGGCAGTTTGTCAGGAGGCCAGTCTCACCTGCCAGCTGGGATTTCTGGATTGAAGTCAGTAAAGGCACATCAAAAAAACGTTCACTCCTGTGATGTACTGTATATTCTGTATGTGCTTAAATTTTCCAGCAATTGCCTTTGCACAAGCACAGATGCACAGCCAAAAATAGTAAGCCCTTGTGCTAAGTGATGTCCCCAACTTGGAGGTCATAAACTTTAGTAAAAGAGCAATGGCTGGAAGGCTCTTTTAGTAGAGTAAATAGAAAGGAAACAAAGGAGGCAAGAACAGAAACCCCATTAGTCCCCTCCTGCTCTCTGCCTGAGGCTGCAGAGGTCTGCATTTAGCAGCATAAAGAACCAGCCCTGCTGTCACCCTCTGTCAGCAGGAGAAGGCTGAGTTCAGTGTCCTGGCTTCCCAGAAAAAGGAGGCTCCTGTGAGCCTCGTCCTCTGCTGAAGTGGGGAGGAATGGGACTGTGGAATAGATTTTGTTGCCATGGGTTAGGAAATTTGGCTTTCCCCCCACCCTGGCTGCCCCAGCCGTGCTGTGGAGCTGAGAGCTCCTGCTGCCTTCCTCCCTCTGGAGGCAAGAGCAGCCTCGGCTGCCCGGGCTCGGGGCTTAATTCATGGCTGTTTGGAAAGTGCTTGAGATTCTTGGACGCAAGTGGCACTACAAGTGAATGAATTATTTCCTTGGCTTTGATCCAGCTATAACTGTATTCTGTGAATTAATTCTGCTGGTAGCTCAGTGATGAGACAAACCTTAAACCTCCGAATGAAATAGGGATAAAAAGCTAAATTTCTAAGTAGGGAATTTTGTAGGATTCAGTAAGGAGAAAAACCCAGATTTCCAGACCAGTTCCATGGTGAAGTGAATCATCTAAAACCTTGAGTGAATGTGCTGTGGGTACTCAGGGAAGACTTTCCCTAAAGCATTAACAGAGGCCCAATCACCATGAGAATACTGCTAGAGTTTAAACCAAAGTGATCATTTACTGGCTTTGAAGGCATCCTTAAAGGTGAATATTGCACCCTGAGCCAGGAGAGGATGATTAGCTGGTGCTCTCAGGTGGTGGCATTTCCCTGCCTCAGCCTCCTTTCTCCCTCATCAGGGTCCTGTGTCACCTCATGCAGCATCTTCCATGTGCTGCACTTGAATTACAAAGTGCATGTTTATGGTGACTTCTGCCTCTAATGTTTTGCTAAATATCAGTTAACAGGTATCATTTCCATGTCACTAATTTTTGATCATTTACTGAAGATTAGCATTTTGATTTTTATCTCAGTAGCTTCCCACCTGTGCAAGGTGTACAGAGGTTGGGTACTGGCTAATTGTCTCAGAGCTTTGGGTTGAAATGGGAAACAGCTCTAAGTATTTTATTTCGTGATTCTAATTTCAGTGTCTTTGTGACCCTAAAGTGTCAGTGCATCATCTTGCTTCCCAGGGAAGGGTAACTTTAAACAAGTGAGTGATTTGGAGTGGAATCAGCATGTTGCACACTGAGGCAGTCAATTCACTAATTAAAGAGAGGGGGAGGAAGTAATCTGGAGCAATCAGCAGGGCATTTCATCCCAGTTCCTAATTTTCTTTTTTGTTGGGCTTCAGTTTTTGAAAGACTAGAGAGCTAATGATTTTCATGAGCTCTTCTGCAGTACTGAAGGTGTGTGCATTGATGTGAGCAGTTGTCTTGTGAGCTTCATTCATGTAGGATACAAATATCTGTGATGTAATTGCTTGAATCAGAAGCAAGGCATTTAGAAAAGTATCTCTGGTAGAAGTCGACAAATTTTGGCATAGTGAACAGTGCTTTTAAGGTCTCTCCTAATCTGACATATTTACCTCACATAAAAAAATTAATTGGAATAGAAAATCTGCAAAACATTCCCATAAGAGTTCAGTTCTTACCCTTAAGCAGTTAATAAAAGATACTTGGGAAAAATATATCTTGCTGTAGTGAACTAATGTCACAGTGATTTGGCATATTATGTATTTAACTCCTTTTCCATGTGGTGTGTCTAGGGAGAGAGTTTGGTACATTGTCACCCGGAGTAAAGCTTTCAGTCCTCGGAGATGCCAGGGATAGCAGGAGTAATTCCCTTCTCTGATCTCACTTCTGATGTTAATCATTATGACATGACATACCCGCTTTTAAACTGTGCTTAGATTGTATGTTACAGCCCTGATTCAGGGCAGACACTTAACACTTAAAAGTGTTCAACCTCTGTTGTGTGTTTGGATCCCATTGATCTCTCTGGCTTGGGGAATAAATGGTAGGGCTTTAGAAGTGCTTTTCTCCATATGAATTGTACTGTGAATCAGACACTGTCAGCCCCAAGGGGGGTCTGATGTGTTGCATTCTGAGATCAGAAACAAAACAAAATAAAGCACACCTCTGTTTCAGTTGAACAGTTAAAGGCTTCCCTTCAGGATGCTGATTTGTTCATGTGCTGTTGACATATGGTTTCTGAATTAATCTGAAGTGAACTCATTCTTGTAACCAGTTCCAGCATCTCTGAAATTAATCAAACACATAGCCTGGAGAGTATTCATCCTAATCTAATCTAAAATTACTGTTTGCATTGTGTGTGCCTAATTATTCATCTTAAGTCATCTCTGGAAGGAACATGCTGTCTTGTTTGTGTTTTTATTCAATATTTATACAGCTTAATGCTTAAAAGTAACCTCAAAGAACTTAAAAAACTTAAAATTCTTTTTTTTTCCCTCCTTTACAGAAGGACATGTCGTTAAAGCCTCAGGAGAGGAAGGAGAAATGGGAGAGGCATCCAGGAAAGAAACCTAGAGAATCTGAAAACTGTGTATCTGCTGAGCCAAGTGAAAATGGCCATAACAATGATGCTGGGAGCTCTGAGAGAGAGGCAGAAAGAGGCAAAGAACGGATGAAGAAGAAACTGCCCTTGAAGCTGTCCAAACAGGTAGGGAGATTACTTCTCATCTGAAGTGACTGTGGCATGGCATTGGCCACTGGGAAATGTTGTCCTTGCTGGTAGGTTGAGGTTGTTCATGTAAGTGGCTTCTCTGGTAACTTGTGCTGGTGAAGACAAGGTCTCTTAGAGGGCTCTGGCCAAGTGCACAAATCCTGTGTTTAGAGCAGGTTTCGTGAGCTGAAATGGAAGATCAGGTGTGTGGGGTAATGCAGGAAGGAAGGAGCAGACCTCTCTTGGATCCTGCAGCTTTGAAAGTGTGGTGATTCACAGCATAGGTTTGTGGCTCTTACAGTCTTAGGCACAAATAGAAATCATCAGTTGGATCATAACCTCCTTTGGGAAAGGCATGCTTGGTAATGTGCACCTCTGAGTGGCAAACATGGATGTGTCCATCTCATGGATCAAGTTTCATGTACCTGAAAAACAGTATGTTGAGGAGGAGAGACTATTCAAGTATCTTAAAGTGAAAAGTCAGTTTGGAGAAAGTTGTGCTCTGGGCAGTCTTTCCTCTGTGCCCTTCTGAAATGTAATGGGCCATCCATGAATTAGGAGTTGTCATGCCGGAGGGGATGATTGGAGAGACTCCCATCTGAGCCAGGCATGTACAGAGCTGGGAGGTGACAAAGAAGAGACACTATGGCTGGCAGGCTCTATATCACTTAACTGCTGCTCAGCATGGAGATTTGTTGGTGTCTCTGTGCAAATTCATAGGTTTGCAATCCCCATGGCACAGCAGGATTTATCTGTGGACACTTTCCCAGTTGTCCATTAACAGGTGCCAAGTGGAAGCCAGTGGGAACACCACTGTACTTGACCTTCCAGCATTTGTTCTAAGCTAAGAAGCAGACTGTGGTGGAAAAACTGGTTTTTATTCTCTGTGAGGCAGAGAAAAAAAGCTGTTTAACCCAAGCACGCACTTTTGTTTCTTGAAATTAATCCTTTATGTGTGCCAGACAGGGAAAGATTGAATTGTCCAGTTACTGGAACTGTTTTTGTCAGACTTGCAATATTGTAGGATTTGAAAGAACTGTTAAGGTTATCTAATATAACCCCTTGCATTATTCTCCACCACAAGAGTCTTTTGGGATTGTGTTTTAGCATATTGGTTCAGAAGCTCTCATCATGTTTTAAGTTAGAAATTCTCATGGTCTGCTCATGCCCCCGCTCTTGTGGTGACTAATTGTTCTCTTTAACAAATTAGCAGATTTCTGTTTTCTTTTCATTTAAAAAAATAGTTGGAATAATTTGATACAAATAATTTATTTAAAGATGTCAGTGCTTTTCTGCTTGCAGACATTTGGGTAGCAAATCATATAATGATGCACTCCTAGGAAAATATTTGCCAGGTTTGTTTTCTTTTAACTCCCCATAGTGATACCAAATGTTTTGGTGTAGATTCATCAGTGTCTATGTGGTTAAGATATATCAAGTTTCTTGATTGCTTTTGGTACTAGCCAAGTGATAGGATTTCCATTCTCCCTCTGGTTCCAGGTGCACAAATTGTGTTCTGTGACAATTAAAATGCTTTCTAATTATGGGTGAATAGATGCACATCCTACGAAATTTTGAACAACTAGGATCTTTTTCTTGGTTTCCAGACCCACAAAATGCCAAGCATGTATTTCACCAGAAGTCCCTGGGCTTGATATAAAATACTTAGAAGCAAGAATGCTGGATGGTACTTAGACCAGGATTCTGGCATTGTGCTTCATCAGTTCCTGTGCCTCTCTCTGCTGCTGTGTCATGTTTTTTTAAGTGAGAAGGCCCCAAACACCAATCCTTGCAGAGTATCCCTAAAGCTGGATCCCTTTCCACTCCAGAGTAAACAAATGCTCATATTGATGCAACTGAGGGCAGTGCAGAGTATGGGAACAAGGAGCACCACAGGAGGTTGTTAGGTCTGGATTGCCACCAAAATCTCCCTAACATGGAAGCTTGGCTTCAGTAAGTGCTGCTTTTCTGCTGGTTGGAACTGTTTCTTCTGGTCTGAAATGACACTGCATGAACTTGAGTGCATGGCAGGGATGTACTCTGTAGATGTGTGAGGCAGTGGAGAGGTTCTCTCTTCCTGCAGGAGTTGTTAATAGCGACATCTTCTACAAGGGGGTAGAAGTTCTGGTTGCATTGGCAAACTCCAGTTTCTCTCGTTATAAGATGCTTCCTTAGTTTACCAAACATTTGGATTCTCAATATTTCAGCTTTGAAAAATGAGGACATTGTTATCTGTTTCTTCTGGCTGGTATTTGGCTGCCATCAGTGATTAAATAGAGGATTTGCTTCCACATTCATAAAAACCTGAATTAGTCTTTCATTGTTTAATCTTTTTTTTTTCTTGTAAGGATAAGTAACAAACTCCAGAAAGAGGAAAGAGCTTGCACAAAGAGTATAAAATAAAAGCTGTGATGAATGACTCATTGATACACTCTGCCTTTTTAAAGGAGTCACACTTAGAATTCATCTTTTACTGGAAAGGGAGTTTTTTTTAAATACTTCCTATTATCCTAGCTGATACAGTTGTGAAAACCAGACAACTTTGGAGTTCTGTAAGGTTGATGAAAGTAGCAGCAAAATCTAAGCTACATAAACGAGGCTATTCTTAGTTCTGTCTAATTATGCAAATGATATAGACAAGTTCAATAATTTTTCCTTTTTTTTAGTAACGACAAAGTTCACACCTAGAATTCTGGCATTTCCTGCCAAGCTGTCTAGACAAATTGGCTGTAAAATTAAGTTTCCTGAAATTTCAGGGGTGATTTTTACATCTCAGGGTTATTAAACATAGGTTTATTCCTAATTTGGAAAGCTTACTGTAATTAATGCTAATTATATTGAGATGTTGCTTATAAATTGCTGTTCAATTTGAAGCTTTCCGTATACTCTCATCCCTTCTCTTCACAATGCTACTGAATTGTCATTTTTTCTATGCAGCCTTCTCTAATAAATCAAATTGGGCATTATAGTTATGGTATTCTGCTAATCCTTGTAGAGAGGTGCAGAGTGCTAAGCTGATTTGAGTGCCAGGTTGTCTGCTTTGCTTAGAAAATTAGATTAATACTTCACTCCCTTTGACAAAGCATCCAGATTTGGTCCTGAATATTTGGTTGTTCTGTACCTCAGGCTATGGGGAGAGGGCTTCAGGAACCAATCTGTCCTTTCCCTACTGTGCATAGAAATCATTCAAACACGTTTATCTCCTGCTGTAACCAAACAGAGGGAGAAAAGGGCATTTCAAATACTTACAGGTCCTTTGGTCAAATATTTGTTGGAGCTGCTCTCAACACAGATACACGGGAAAAGTGCTGTCTTGAATCTCCTGCTCTGCAATGGGGATCAACAAAACCTCTTGCAGTCATCAGGTGTGTCGAGGAATGGGAAAGTGTTTAAAACTGTGGTGTATATTTGTGTAGCCAGAGTGGCCTGCAATAAAAATGGCCCCTCTGAAAATCTATAACTGCCTCCAACACAGGAGCATTTATTGGAAATTAAGTTCATTGCCTTTTCAAAAAGCCATGTCCAAGACTAACCCAGTAGTTTGTGGAAGGGAATCCCCACCACAGCTGCAGACGGTTGCTGGTAGGACTGAACACCTTTGACCTCTTCGAAAAAGGTTCCTCTATGGTTGGGTGTATAATTCGCTTACAATAAGTAGGAGGTAGATATAAGATGAAACCGTTTAGTTCCAGTGCTTCCTTATGTGTCCTGTGTCATTCTAGTAGTTTTGGGAGAGTTGCCCTTTGAACTTTAAGTCAGTGTTTGACTAGCCTTAGCTGAGCTGTTCTTTTTCCTGGTTTCATTTTTGGAGTTGCTTATTGCTCTGAATGTCTGAGCACTGTGGATGTAGCACAGTTGGTGTATTTTGTTTGGGTTTTTTTTTTCCTTTCTTTTTTTTCCTGAACTCTAGGACCCATTGCCCTTTCTGTACTGACCTTCTACTGAAAAAATGTTGAGTCTAATAGGAAAGAGTTGCTGGTATTTCCAGTTAGCTTAACCTCAAGCTCTGTGGTTAGTCAGCTTGGGAGCATCACGGTGTGTTGAATATATTTAGACGTTAAATGCGGCTGCAATAACACTCTGTTCTGCAAATAGTCATTTGTCACGAAGATTAGTGTCTTACACCTCCTCCTTCCTTTTCTCACCCACTGTTTAAATCACCCAAGATGAGGAAGAGTCTCAGAGGAGCTGAGGAGAACAGGGTGGTGTAGCACGTATTTAGTGCTCATAAATAGCGGGTTGGGTTTGTAGCATGGGAGGAAAGGGCAGGGAAGCTGATGGGGTCGTGTTGCTCTGGAGGTGTGACATCTCTGTGACTTTAGCAGAGCTTCCTGGAGGGAGGGAAAGCAGAGCTAACTCCCCTGTCTCATTCATTCCCCAGCCTTTGTCAAACTGCTGAGCATTATTGATGATTAATGTATATTGTTGCTGTGGCTCTTGCTGGACTGGAACTGCTAAATTGCATTAACAAGTTTGATTACCTATTCATGTGGTTTTTCTGTGATGCTCATCATCTCATTATCCAACATTCATTGATGGATATAACACCCTCCCTGCCCTCCCACGAGGAGAACACTGCTCTGGGTAACTGCTGATGTGAGCTGAAGGGGATACACTAAGTCATTTTCCATCCAGGATGCACATTGTTTCTTCTGATGTCTCGGTGAAAATTGATAGCTTGTCTTCAAACCAATTACATACCCTTGGCCCCGTGTGTGTGTTGGTGGTACTAGAAGGCTGTGTGAGCCTTTTTCCCAAGATAGAGAGAAACTGTCTAGAAGCTTGTCTGGCTAATGAAATAGTTTGTGTGTAAAATTTCCTTTTGCATCATATTCCTTATGCTGACAGTTGGGCAATAGGAGCTTGCAGCTTCTTGAGTTTTATTTGTATTTTACCAGATAATGATAAATAGTAAATTGAAACCTTGGATGTGCTTTTGAAGCCATTGGTGGACTGGAGGCAGCGTGTGCTTAGTGATACAGACTTCACAGCGTTCAGAGGCTGAAATATCCCTTTCCTAAATGAGGTTCAGCAGCCACGTAGGGGAGTGGGTCTGAAAAATAGCCTTTGGAATCTTTGTCTATAGTCCAGAGGATGTGAATATGCCTGTCCTTCCTTGTCTGAATAATGTAGCATTTGGAAGCTGAATTGTGTCTAAGAGGGTCTAGGTATTACAGTAACTTATTCTGGTACCTAAAGAATCTCAGGTTACTGAAAGCAAATGAATTCTAGGCAGCTAGTTTACAAAAAAAGAAAAAAAAAAAAAGAAAGGTTGTCTTTAATGTGGGTTTTGGGGATGGGATTGGTTTGGTATGTGCTGCTTTGGTGTTTGCATTTCACTGCCTTTGAACGCTGAAATTATACAAACTTGTTTCTTTTTGTTTCTAATTGATGTTACCCTTTTTGTTAGCAGATATTGTTATTTAAATGTTCTTTGAAACTAAGCAACAAAGCAAAAGGAAAAACAGTCCATTTTCTTTTAATCAGGAAAATGTTGCTTCACATGTTTCTTAAAACCAGGATCCGTTTCTACCTTTGTAAGTAGAAGAATTTACAATTTGGACATGAAAGCCCTGTAACTAATAGCTTTAAGTAGGCATTTATGATGGCTGGGAGAGTTGGGCTGTTCAAGTAGTGCCACGACCTGTGCGAAGGCTGTCTGGAAACCCGGGATGTGTCTTCACCCGGGGCTTTGGTGCTTTGATTCCCTCCAGCTTGGCCGGGGTGTGGTGCTGGTGCAGCCAAAGCCTCCCCAAACACGGGCTCGCTGCTGGACATGTGAACAGCCTCGCTGCCTTCAAAGGCCCTAATGAGGTTGTAGTGCCAGGGGCCCTGGCCCGGGGGATTTTGGGGGAGGTCCTTATTTCCGGCTGAGTGGGGCTGCAGGCACAGCCACAGATGGCCCTGCCTTGCTCTCTCACGCTAATCTGCGGCTGCAGAGGCTTCACAGCTGCCTGGGAAACCGCTGGGGAGTAACGGTGCAAAGTACTGAAATGGGCAACACAGCATTTTAGGCATTAGGTTTGCTAATCCAAGGCCTAAAATCAGCCTCATTTCAATCAATAGCAATCTGTTTGCACTGTCAGGAACTAATTTAAAAATCTGCTTTAAGTCCTGGTTAGGCATTTGGTATTCTGTTTTCTGGATCAAAGTAGAGGGGAAGCAGTGGGCATAGCACAGCAGTGGCAGGAGGAGGAAAAATCCTTTGTAAATAAGAAGTGGATGTTTATTTCCCAAATGAAACCCTGCTATTACAAAGAAGTGCTGTTGTTTTTGCTAAATTTATCCAAGAATTCATCAAGATTCTTGAACCGGCTTTAGAGCCCACTCTGCAGCAGAAGGAGAACTTTGCAGTGTGTTTAGTTTGTTTTAAATGCTGTCTGAACATAAGACCATTAAAGTCTGCATTATATTTGTGGCATGGGTAACTTCATCACAGGATTGCAGCCACCTTTTGAGAGCTACAGCACAGCATCCATAACAGATCTCTGTAACACACTATGCTTCAGGAGTAGTGCAAAATAATGCCATAAACACTCTGGGAAATATGACAGGAGGCAGCCTTTGCTTAAGCTGGAAAAAATGTATTTCAAAACCTTCTGCAGTTCTGGTAGGGAAACATAAATTGAAGAAGTCATGCTCATTAGAATTGAGGGGTATCCAACTATTTTTAGACTAATGCTAAAGCATGAAACAGAAGCATATGCTGGATTTTACTACACTGCAAATATTTTTTGAATGGAATAATGTAAAGCATGTCTTGGCTGCTGAAAGTGTTACATGTAGGAGAATGTAGCTTTTTCTTTTTCAGTGGGTAGCAAAATACTTTTGTGGACCAGTGGGTTCCCCTTTTGTAGCTGCCTCTCCCTTGCCAGCATCGCTGCTCCATGTGCCCCACTTGTTCCTTCTTTTGTAGGACTCTGATTCTCCCAGAGAGGCTCAGTTGCCCTTGAGTGCAGCTCCTTGGTGTGCCCGTGTGGGGTTGAGCAGGGCTTGCTCCCCTGGCTCAGCACCTTCTTACTTTCCTTGGATGGGGATTTGCTCGTGGGTGTCAGAGCAAGCAGGGGTTGGGTGGCCACGGGGATGGGGATGCAGTGTCTTACTACATGCACTCAGCTTCCTTCTTTGTATCTAAGGATCATATTGCTGCTGTTATGGCATCAACCCTGCTGTGTTCAGACCTCGACCCCAGGGCTTTGCCTGCGGCACTGTCTTCTACCTTCTTTGTCCCTGCTTTTCTTCTCCAAAGTTCCCCTCTGCCCCCACTCACCTTTCCCACTTGACAGCATCCAGGCAGCAGCGATGTCTTCGGGGCTCCAGATGGCATTTTTAAGATGTGTTGGAGCAGGTTTAGAGAGCACAGTGATGAAGGATACTACCAGTGCCTTCTGTGCTGGGACTTCTTCCACTACCTCTAGTGGAGCTGAACCACAGTGTCCATCTCAGCTCCCCACTGGAGGGGATGCAGTGGCTGTAGCCCCAGTGGAGTGTAACTGGAGACACACACAGGCATTTCCTAAGCACAGCAATCCGTTGGAACCCTCTCAGAGCAGCTCTCACCAGGCGAGACTCGTCCCCAACAAACAGGGACTTGCAAACAAGACTTGAACTGACCACTCTGGTGGTTTCCAAGCTAAAAAAAGGTCAGAAAATTCAAGTGGTGGAAATATACTTAAGCTGCACTGGTACAGCATAAGAAAGTGATGTTGTGTATAAATGAAGAATCAAACCAGTTATAAGCTCCATGTTTTAAAACTCTTGTGGGTCACCTTTAACTTCTCTCCCTGCAGTCAGATGACTGATAAGGACTTTAGGTCACATTTGCTTAAATATAGCCTCAGACAGGAGCAGAATAAAGGGAAACAAAGCGATGCCCTCTTCTCACTGACGTTCTCTAAGTAGCTGTGAATGAATCTCATTAGAGCGGCTTCCTTTGAAAGGGAGAAATAAAAAGGAAATTTCATTGCTGACAACTTATGTGGCATTAGGCACTATAAAAAAGGTTGTTGGTGGTCATTGGTTACATTGTTATAAAAGAAGAGCTAAATGGTTTGTGATTTAGAGAAGGAGATTTAATTACGTGAAGTAATTTACAGGAAGCTATAACCACTCGTATCTTTTTCTCTCTTGAATTTAATTGGTTGCCACAATGCACAAAGTCCTCTCTTTTCCTTCTTCCCTCCTCTCACTTTCTTTTTTTTTTAATCTGTTTATTTCTTTGGCAGAAGAGAAGGCACCAAGATAGAGCACTTCTGTTGTATCCCATGAGTTTAGCGAGTTGAAAAATGGAGCAGTGTGGGCTGTTTGTAGAGATTCAGAGCCTTGGCTTTTTCTTGTACATCTCTTCATGGCAGTGAGACAGGACATGTTCCAGGTGTCCTGGTAGCTGTGTAGGGCTGTGTAGGAAAAACCTGGATGCTTCAGGATGGGATGAGGATCCTGAAGAAGCCACAGTCTTTTTGGGTGTTGTTTTTCTGATTTGGTCAAGAAGTGTCTAAATGGTTACTTCGCCTTGATTTACACACTAACTGCTTAATATTTTAGCAGAAGAGATCTGTTACCTAATTGTAGCCCCTGTTCTTGGGATTGCACTGTATATCTGCAGTGAAATACAAGGCCTCTGAATGGAGGCAGGTAGAATGTTCCTTATCATCATCCCAGTAATTTCTGGGATGGTCACAGGTATTTTTTGGTGTGAAATAAGCAGACAGCCGATATTCTTCCTCCAGCACATTTAGCAGTATAATATCTAAACCATCTGCTCTGCTGCAGTCGAAATCTGAGCTGATTTAAAACAAACAAAATGACATCCCAATGTCACTTGTGGTTGAGGCAGGATAAATACCTTTTTCATGAGGTACTGTTACTTTCCACATGCAGAACTCGTCCTTGCTTACTGCTGGCCATGGATTTCTGCTTCTGCAGGAGACTACTGGGATCGGTGTGCCAGGAACTGTAGCAGGATTGCTTTGGCAGCTGCCAGTCTTTGCCTGAAGTCATTCAGTGGCACTGATCCAGCTTACTTGGCTTTCCTCAAGACAGCATATCAAAGATGGTGCTGTTTTCCACCTCTCAGTTGCTCTCACCTCACAAACTGCAGCCTCGGGCAGTGTTACTCACATCCCTCGGCCTCTTTCTGTGCAGATCCTTAAGGGAGATAATTTTTGTACTTCTGCCTGATGGATGCTTTACAGGGGATGTTGAGAATATACACAGCTTGAGTAAGCACATCTTTGGTTTAAAGACATCTCTAATGTAAAATAAGCACTTACATTTTTCCTTTAGTCCTTCAAGGAAGGTTATTAGTAGCTATCCAGGTGAGTACTGCTGCACTACTGTTTTGGAAAAATCAGTCTCTTTTCTCTAATATTTTGTCTAAAAGAAACTTAAGAATTAAATAATGCCTGGGTTTGTGATGGATTTAAAGCTCTTCTGAATGTACTGGTTCAGGGAGTCCTTAGGCATAGTCAGGTATGTATGTATCTTTTAACTCATGAGTTCAAATAAGTTCTGTCTGTATGTAGGTTTTTCCAGCTGTTAGCACTCTAAATCGATTCTAAATTTTTTCTGAAGTTGAGCGTTGAAAATAATTTCTTTTAAAAAA
>VYZS01057641.1:1830-24416 GCA_013400695.1 Neodrepanis coruscans | reverse complement strand
GGGCGGGTTGCGGAGGCAGCTGCGGGCCCCGCCGCCGGGCCCCGCCGTGCTCCTCGGCACCCCCGGGGCGCTGCGGGAGGCGCTGCGGCGGCGCTTCCTGGCCCTGGGGAGGCTGCGCTGGATGGTCCTGGACGAGGCGGACTCGCTGATGGACGAGTCGTTCGCGGAGCTGCTGGAGGAGATCCTGGCACACGCGCCCCTGGCCGCGGGCGCCCTTGGGCCGGCCGGCCCCGGGGAGGAGAGGACCCAGGTGGTGGTGGTCGGAGCCACCTTCCCCGCGGGGCTCCGCGAGACCCTGTCCAAGTACACTGACGTGAACCGGTTTGTCACCCTCACCACCCAGAGCCTGCACCGCCTGCCACCTCACGTCCAGCAGAAGTTTGTCCGCCTCAAAGGTCAGGACAAGCTGCCTGAACTGCTGCAGCTGCTCAAGGAGCGCCCATCATGTGGCGGAGCTGTTCTCATCTTCTGCAACAGTGCCAGCACTGTCAACTGGCTGGGCTATATCCTGGATGACCACAAAATCAAGCACCTGAGGCTGCAGGGACAGATGCCAGCGGCTGCTAGAGCTGGCATCTTTGCCGCTTTCCAGAAGGGAGATGTGTCTGTTCTTGTGTGCACTGACCTTGCCTCGCGGGGGCTGGACACCAGCAGTGTGCAGTTAGTGGTCAACTATGACTTCCCAGACACCCTGCAGGACTACCTGCACCGCGTGGGGAGAGTGGGACGGGTTGGAAGCAAGGTGCCTGGAGCTGTGGTTAGTTTTGTCACCCATCGGTGGGATGTGGACCTGGTACGGAAAATAGAGACTGCAGCCCGGAAAAGGACAGGTCTCCCAGGAATGGACTCTTCTGTTCATAAACCTTCATCTAAGGGAGGTTGATTCAGGTTGCCAGGCAGTACTAAATGGCCTGGTAGGGACTTGCCTTGAAGTCATTAAGGCAGAGTGAATGGGATGCTGTGTGTATAAAGTAGACCGAAAGGAGAGAAATGAGTTTCAGAACCAGGTGATCAGGTTAACTTTGTGCACTATTCTGGAAGCTGCAGTAGTCACTTCTATACCCATCACAACTCATGGCTTTGAAAAAGAAAGCAAGTGAGTAACAGAATGCTTTTGGACAAGACTGAAGAATGACCTCATGAAATAATTTGGTTTCATTTTGTTGAGATTTATAACTTAAATTCAAATCAGAATGCAAGTATGCCTCTGCGATATGCAGCTGTTACATTTCATTACTGTCCACCACTGGTGGCTGAACATTCATTATTAAAACTTAAAAATTACTACTGTGGCAGGAAATAAAAAAAGCCATAACTTTGACCTATTATAGATACCTGTAGAAAGACTAAAGGACAAGTGATATTTGATTTTCTTCTGGTGTAGCAGTTAATTCAGACAATTCTAGAACAGATACCTCTAATGTTCAGTGAGAATGAGAAGGCACAATAAAGTTTGAGGGTCTTTCAAGGCCTTAATTTCCCATTTTATTGTTACCTTTCACTAAGAAATGGGATCTTACTCCTTTGTGTTATATTAAATAAAATTCAAAAGCCCTTAAGTGTTTCCTGCTTATTATTTGTGCATGCTGTAGTGACATGTCCAGTCTCTGAACTCACTGAAAAACAAACAAAAAAAGAGCCCAACCCCAACACGAGTGTCTTCTCTTCCAGGGGTGTGTTGAGTCACATGTTCTAGTGGCTCACAGGTAGCAGAGTGAGTACAGGATTTCTTTTGAATGTCATGCCATTGTTCTATATGGCTTTAAACCAAGAGGATTTTAGTGAGGCTGAGGTTCATATCTAGCTGCTAGTTTGTGTCCATGGTAAATAATCACACAAATAGGATTTTAGCTCTGATTTTTGTTGCAGTGATGTATCAGCCCTTTCTTTTAGTGGTTGATTTTCCAATGCTATCCACTTTAGCTTGTGCTAAAACTCAGAATGTAGAAATAATAAGCCAGTAAATTAAAAGATCACAGCATAATATCTAGATCATTGCACTGGAGCTACTCTTGGTATATTGAGAGTAAAAGCTAAACAAAGAGAAAACTTGCACAAATAGTCCCCTAAGGATCAGGCTATATGATCTTATCCTATTGTACACATGTGTTATGTTCATATTGCACATTTAAGGGGCTCTTAAAGGAAGTCACAAAATGCAGTAGAAGTGTCATATAATTCAAATCTGATTTTTTTAAAGCTGTAGCACTTCACTTTATTAGCATATACCTGTTTTGTAGAGCATTTTTCCTTCCCGAGGCAGCTGGTGATGGTGATGTTGCTTCTCAGTTCAACATAAAGAGTTGCCCTTTTCAAGTTTCTGAGGAAAATTGTTGCTTGGGATCTCAGATATCC
Organism: Neodrepanis coruscans; assembly: GCA_013400695.1. Lineage (NCBI taxonomy): Eukaryota > Metazoa > Chordata > Aves > Passeriformes > Philepittidae > Neodrepanis > Neodrepanis coruscans. Next base: position 22,061 of record VYZS01057641.1, on the reverse strand, counting down.
AACTTCCAAGTATTTGTGTTCTTGTAGAGCTCTTACACAGGACTAACTAATTTCATAACTGTTGCAGTTGATGTGTACTGTAATAGTTGGCTCCCTTACAGTTTCCAGCTAAATAATGCAACCAACAGTAACTACAGTTACATATTTTCACATAAACAACTTCTGACACAAAATCTGTGATTATACATTAACAGTGAATGATTGGTGTACTAGATATGTTACAAATTTTTTTGTGTGTGTTCTGATGGCCATAAGAAAAAATGTTGGAAATGTTCTACAAGGTTATATTTGGATATTTCTGTTATGTTTTTAGATGTATAAATTGTAGTTTAACTTCTGTAATTCACTTTTTTTACAGTCTATGAACGGGTCAGTCTGGATTGCAGCACACAGAATTACCAAGTTAGACAGCACAGTGAAATAATAGAGTTCTTTCAGCTATATGCTTTGTAGTTATGAAGGAATATGCACAGATTTATATTTACAAGCATTAACCTTGAACTTGGTACAAATGCCCTAAACTATTTCTAGGACATTTTTGATCACAACAGTTTGTCAAAAAACAAAAAGAAAAAAAATACACCAAAAAAACCAAACCACAAATCTTCAGGCATTTATATGCTAAAGTGGCCAATAAAAATCCTTGGATAGATAGAGAACACTATGTTAACTAGCAAAACCTTTTGTGAACATTACTTTAAAAAGAAATCACAATTCTTTTAAATTTACACTGAGAAATATCACTTTCCTACTGTTGCTCACCAAGAGACAGTTGCTGGAGCCACTGATTACCAGCAGTAATTACACACAGGAGCACACAGACATTCAGACCCTGGGATATGTAAGCTGAGACAGAGCCACCAAATGCAGACAGACACATCATGACACGTCATGTGAGAGGTTTTACTGCCCAGGTAAATACTGTAGCAAAGCCTTCAAGGAGCTTTACAGACCCTATCACAACTAGTGAGCTAAATGTGTATGTAGCTCACATAAAGTCAAACCTGTTGAAAGAAGAAAGACATATCCAAAGACTTTAGTTTGACTTCTCCCAAGCTGCTCCCTGAACGTCACATCACTTATTATTCACATTTTAATGACTGTATACAGACATAATTAAAAGCTCTCTTCTTGTCTGTATGTATTCCACCTTCTGTGTGACTTTTATTTTAGACTTTATGGGTGTAAATACAACTGCATATGTGTTCTATCTTATAGACATTCAGATACTTCTGTTGCACATAGCCCAGAGCCTGGCAAGGGACCCTAGGGCAACGTCTGTCAAGTGTCATCACAGCCAGAGGAAAAAAATGCCTCCTACCGCTCCAGTAATCTGACAAAGTCCATATTTTTGCAGACTCCACAGCTCCCTGAAATGCACTTGTGTCCATGTTCTCCCCGGTGTCTCCCTCTTCCCTCCTCTTCCTCTGCAACATTTTGTGAGCCCAATTTACACATTAGTGGTGGAGTGTGTGGTAGAAAAGTTCTCCATGCGTATTCTGGACAGTTTCTCAGTGGGAACCGGCCGCAAGAAGAACTTGCAGGTGAAGACTTGCCTGCAGGCCTTGCGGAAATTCTCTGAGAGGAAGGCGTAGATGATGGGGTTGATGCAGGAATTCCCATAGGCCAAGCAGTGAGAGATGATGCGGAAGGTGAAGGAGATGTTGTTCAGAGGGAACTGCCCAAATTCTGCCCACATGGTGATGATATGATGTGGCAGCCAGGAGAGCAGGAACACAGCAACCACGAGAAGCACTGTCTGTGCTGTCTGGAAAAGGCAAGATCGCATATTAAATGGTCGCAATGTCGAGTGAGCAAGTTTGCTTTCCTCTGTCAGTAGTGAAGGCAGCATAACACAGGTAACAGTGACACCTGCCAGGTGGGCAAATCATGACAGTATGAAAAAGGATGCTAAAAAACAACCCTCCTCCCTGGAAAACATGGACTGACTGATTTTGCCTCAAGCAAATAATTGTAGGCAATGGGGATAGTGTCTATAAAACTTCAAACAATACAAAGGCTGCAACAGTGATGCCAATGGTGTTACAAGGAAGAGTGGAAATAATATTCCCTAATATTTGCAGGCTGAAGAACAGTAAGGCTCTTGAAAATAACTACAGGCCTGGCTGCAAGAAAACATGTCACTAAGAAGAGTAACAAAGATTGGCCTAAGGAGAAAGGTTTTTCCAGTAGCTTCCCTGTTACTGAGCTGCTTGAACTTATACATGTGGATTTTAGCAGGCTGTTCCTTTGGATTTTGCTTCTTTTGTTTTGGGGAAATGGTGACTTGCAAGTCCAGGCTGTCTGATGTCCCTGAAGAGGAAATCCTCACCAGCACATCTGAGCTGACAGACCATGTTCCCCTGTGAGTGAATGAACTAAACTGCCAAACGTCCTCCAACTGGCCATGCTGGGAGCCAAATGATGCCCTTAAAAATAGATTGGTATGATTGTAAGTTGATGAGACTGACAGACACAGACTAGTGGTCTTGCAAGATCTAGCTTATCTACTGTGGTATGACGGATACTAAAGAAATTATTAATAAACAGGTCCCATCATCAGCTTTCACCAGCAATAATGGTGCTGCTTCTTTACCCTCTAGCAATGTTAAGTAGCTTAGGCTTGTTACCGAGGCAACCTTTCATAGCAGCCATCTGCTTAAATTAGGGGGCTACAAGCACTGAAATATTCTTTTGAATAAGGTTTATATACCTAGGTTTTTTTCTTTTTTTCCCTTTTGTTGTGAAATAACAAACCGTACATTTAAGATAGGGCTGAGTATTACGAAATGGGTTTGCAGTTGCTCTGTATTAGCACAAACTGCTTCTGGGGTCCAGCTTTTTGAGATTTTGCAGACATAGACAAACATAGACAATACTAGAACAATAATATGCATAATTCATGACTCAAGAAACAGGTTTTGGAAATGGAGCTTTTGTCTGTTTTTTCAAGTTAAGATGAAGGAAATCGAAACAAAACATTATTTGTTTTTTAATGTGGTGACTTTGTTGTAGCTAAACTAATGTTACTATGGACTGTGACTTCTTGTGATCCAAAAAGCTTGTGTAGTGTTTGAGCTTGTCCTGTGATAGTTTGCACAGTTATAGGAGAGCCATAAATACTTTGTTTCTCAGATGAAAAGATAAACTTTTCTCTTAATCTGACCCTCCTTCTTGTTTCTCTCATGCCCAGGTTGTCTAGAACTTACTTGCTTATTCTTTTGTTATCTTTATAGGTCATCTGCCTCTCATTTATGCTTTCCTGCTTTTCTTTTTTTCTTTTAGCCTTCCCTCATCCTTCAAAAGCCAATGGAAAATGGTTTAAAAAACATTCTGGGAGGAGATGTCTCCTTCTGGAGGATGTCTTTAACATTTAATTGTGTTTAGAGCTGTTGTCCTTGATAAGCTTCTAATAAATTTGCCTCAACTTGTCTGGAAACTTGTCAAGGGCAAAATTCATACTGTTCTGTAATGAGTCAAATACTTGAAGTATTGCACAGACTTACCTATTTTAGACAGAACTACCTAGATTAGATTAATAAATATCCCTGAGATTAAAATATAGAGTGGACAGAATAGTCTAAAGGTAGAAGGCTTGTCCCTTTCTTGATCTAGTCCGAGTTTGAGACAACCAGCTGCACATCATTTTTCAGAGCTGATCAGATCATCCATTTTTACTGTGAATCTCTGCCACACAGAAATGGGAAAGAACATTCAGTGAGGGTTTTATTAAACAGAAAAACTGGGCTTCATTAGGGAGACAATAGCTGTTTTCTGAATATGGTAAGATTTATTTTTCCTCTCTTTTGCTTCTATGATTCTAATGGAAGAAGGATAAAGAAGCCTATGCCTGTGCTTTCATACTGTTTTACCAACAAATAGGAATTGAACCTTCCTTTATTACTGCTCTGTAGGAGGATGGGGGATACCATGAACTTATTTTGGACTCTGGGTCATCATTCTACTTACCCCCCAAAATCTATTTAAATTAATAATGCTCTGCTGTGACTGCCTTGATGTGTGGGTCGGGACTTTTCTCTTGGAAACATCCTATCTGCAGATGTTACCAGTTTATTTTGGCTACTTGCATTATGTGCTAAGAGGTGGACTTTTCATTTCCCAGTGACTTCCTTGCACTGTTCAATCTGCTCATTTGCATATCTCTCATTTTGTGATAATGCCACTAATCTCCTCTGTTGGTGCCCTTAAGACTTACTCACTCTGTATTCTTAAGTGCCTATGATCATTGTGATATTCCTATTATCTACTGATTGGTAATTATGCTCTGAATTCCTGCTGCTCTGGGCTCTTGTTAGCCAAGGATTTCACTGCTGAATAATACTCCTTTGCTGGATGGATCCCAGGTTCTTCCATTCTCCTTTGCTGTGTTTACTGTTGTTCAAGTGCCAAGGCCTTGAATATCATATTCACTGTCTACAGGAAAACTTTCAATTTGCATAAACAACACTTTAGCAGATAGGAAAGCAGTTACAGTGCAACTTTTGTCTGCCTCTCTTGACCAAGATATTCAGGAATACCCATCTACCTTGAAGGAATTCTGTATGTTTCAACTCAAGCTGTATGACCTTCAAAATGCAGCACTCCAGGGAGTGTCCCAAATAGACTCAGTATGTGTTTGTGTTATCTTATCTGGGAGAAATGAACAGCTCATTTGCTTACCTACCAGGTAGGCATGGTTCACCTTTCTATTATAGCTAACTAACAGAAAAGCCTAGTACTAATTTGTTATCTTTAAATGTCTCATCTGGTCTGTTAATTGGAACTTTTGGCATCAAGGTCTCACAACTCCTACTGTCTTTTCAAGGGAATTTACAAAATAGCTGTGAAATTCACACGCCCAGAAACATTCTTAAACTTGAAAAAGCACTTCAGGTTGTTTAGTTTGCAAGGCTTCTAATTTGTTCTTTAAAGATGTACCTGACAGAACTGAGTAAACACTGAAGAACCCTGGTGTGCTCCAGAGGCCAATGAAACACCAGAGGGCCATGATCAGAATAGACCTTGGTTTGCAATAATTTCCCTTGTTAAATCATCTTATTTAAGGCAGATGTATGATCAGAGTTCCTGGGGCTGGGCTCTTATAACACTTTAAAACACTGTCAGACAGGGAAATGGAACCCCAGGTACATCTTGTGGCAATGTGGCAAGCAGCTGGGTCTTCAGATCCTGCTGAAGTGAAGCCTGGCATTGAAGACTTTTATTTAGAGAAGATGCTTCATATGCCAGTGTCTTGTGGGAACTTTTTGACAAGGTTCCCTTGAGAGGAAATTGGGTGGCAGTGACATTCTCTTTTAGGTGTATGTGTCAGAGCTCCTCCTAGTTGTTTGATAGCAAAAAACCTTACAATGGTTCTAACTTTGTACTGGATTTGGTTTCCATATGGGATAATGTGCAGCTCAGCTGTGGCCTTGGGCAGCAGGTGCTTCTCTGCTGGGTGCAGGCAGCACACAGCAGGGAAACCTGCAAGGGAGGGAGCACATCACTGGCAACCATGCTGTGTCAGAAAAAGGCACACAGAGTGATAGAGAAACAAGAAAAAGTGTTCTTGGAATAACAAGTTCCTGGTATTGTAGTTCATTAAGTTTTGTTTCCATGAGTTTGATTTATTAAAATAAGAAAAAGGTTTTTCCATTTTTTTTCTCAATTTAAAAACCATTGATACAGGTTACTGGGACAGTGTGATCTATAAAGGGGGAGGTTGAGCTACAGTAGCAAGTATCTGTGCTCCAGTAATATGCTTCACATGCTCGGATTCAGTTAAATCCAGGATTATTTTTCTTCCTTTGCTACTATGAAATGCAGCTAAAAGTCAGGCATATGGCTGCACAACAGCCATATGAGCATAGTGAGATCTGAACAAATACCTGTTTGCAAAATTTACTACTTATCTGTTTAAAAACAAAATGCCAAACCCATTAAAAAAAAACAGACCTAAACCAACCAATCAACCCAACCAGCCAAACAAAACCAAGCAATGCTTCTCCCCTCCCTGTCCCCCCCACCTCCCACCCCCCAAAAAAACACAAACCAAAAGAAAAAAACCCCCACCAAACCGGAAAACCCAAACAGATCAAACTAAAACCCCTTCTCTTAGGGGTAGGAGGAGCATAATGGCTCAAGTACCCTGCTTTCTTAAAATGATAGGAATAAAGCAGGAACTGAGTGGTCAGAGTTTCAGACCATACTCTTGCACCAATATGACACTTTGTTTTCCATGTCAGTGTGATCCAAGATACACACTGTGAATTAACAGATGTGAATCACGTAATTTTATCACCTCATACTGGAAGACTTTGTTGTTGTGCTACACTTTCTTTTGATAGATTAAGGCAATTAGGGTTTAGCCACTGAAGTCACAACTTATTTTGGAACAAACTAAATGTTCTGTATATGCTAAATTAACCTTTCAAACATTGCTCAAGAGTCATTTGTCATACATCTTTGAGCAAAATAAGCAAAAGCTGTTCACTTAATCCCTGATGAAGTTTATGAATTAAACCCAAACAAAACTACTTTCACTAATGGACCAACTAAGTACATATGAAAGAAGATAAAGAGAACTGACACACACATATTAATTTCTTATTAGGTTCTAATGTGAAGTGTTCTTAAGAAGATGTTCTTTAAATGATTGACACTCTTTTGTTTCAATTATGCTTTGAAAGCATGTGCAACCAACCTAAGAAAGACTCCTAAAAAAGTGTTAAGAGTAGTGTCTAAAAGAAAAAATACTTGAAATAAGTACACTAAAGATGCTAGAAGATATGCAGGAAGAATTACTGTTAAGTAAGCTGTTAAATACACAAAATTCTGACTTTCTGTTTGTAGTCTGCACTATTTATCCAGAAACGATACCCTTTGTTCTCAAATTTTAATTCACAGTGCATCGGTGGCAGCATTCAACAGAAATGGCAAAATAATATGATGTTCTTCAACATAATCTGTTCCATCTGGGTCTGGTGGTGTTCCTGCAGCAGGCAATACATGGCAGCTCATTTCTGCACAATGTATTGCCATAGAAAAGGTGCTTAAAAGAATGTTGATCAGAACATACTTGAAGTTAGATGAGCTGGACTAATAATATTAATTTCACTGAGGTTCAGGAACAAGAGATGAGCAAAGTGGTATTTATGAGACTTTCTGCTTTGTGAGCTCAGGAAATAAACACAGGAAACATGTTAAAAAGAAGTTCTGAGGGGAAAGGGAAAGTCAATCCTGTGAAGGAAATACTGCATGTGGTATATTATAACCTCTATAGTAATCTTGTATTATGACATAATATTGCAAATACCAGTTATGTTCTATCTTTACTGGCAGTGTAGGTGCAAGAGCCATTATGAATTGATAATCATAAGTATATTGTGAACGAAATTGAGTTATGCCTGTGAATGTAATGAGTCAGTAGAAAGTAAAGATTCTCTCTAGTTAAATCTGGTTAGGATTCACAGGTATAAAGGACTACCAGAAACTCTATAACAACTTTAAATCAACTAGAATCAGCAGAGACCAGGCCATTAAAACTGTAGTACAATATTGAAGAGAATACACTTGAAAGATAATATTTTTCTATTAACGGCCCTTGAGTTTTGTTTGAGATGTTCCTGTAGTTACTGACGTGTACAGTTAACCTCCTAAAGTACCTGTGCTTTTTCCTGAATAGGCTGACCATATATATTGATGAGAACTGTCTTTTTTTTCTGCAATACCTTGTCTGCAGACAGAACATTAACCTACTAAGGTGGGTTTCTTTCTGAGGTAAGGAACAGATGGTTATCTTATGTTTGGGGATATACCTTTCTTTCTCTATTACAGTCTCTTTGGGGAAAGATAAATCAATAGAGGTACCAGTTCAGGTTGTTATGAGGTACAGGTGAAACATGCTGAAAATGTAGTGTCTTGAATTCCTTGTGAGTGTTCTGATTTAGGGGGGGATCCTGTAATGCCAGTAAATACTTTACCGGACACAACTGGGCATGTCCAGAAGTGGTTCTGTGTTTTGAAACTTCGGTAGCTTGTTGCACTTGTGATACTAGTGTCTGTCTTTTCTTTTGCTGGAGTAATGTCAAAGCTTTGATTTCTGTGTCTTGCACCCTTTTCAAGTTAATCCACTACCTACATAGATGCAAACCTAAGAAAAATCTTAAATGCAAACTGCAACAAACTCAAGTGTTCAGTTTCAGAATTCCTCGTATATTTTCCTTTTAGCTTGCTGAGTGGTACTCTTAACACTCACCTGTCTTTACAGTCTGAGTATCTTACTGGCTGCCAATGTGAAAAAGATAGTATTCATGGGACCTATTATGACACAATGAATTAAAAGGCAGTCCAGCATTTCAATAATGGCATCATTATGTACTGTATCTGTCAAGATAACAAACTGTCAATGTGAATTCTGAACCTGACCTGAAAGAGCTGTACATGAATGACACTTCAGTATGTGGCTGGAGCTTGAAAAGGTTATTAGTTATCTCATAAGCCTGGCATATCTATTGTATTGTAGTCAGTGTACAGATTAAACCAAAGATATTTACCTTCTTCTTTGATCTCTTTGACTTCTTGGAAATGTTCTTTACTTTCATATGGAGATGATATAAAACCTTGGGAGGGAAAAAGGAGGAATATATTGAACGGGAAATTGAATTTTGTATATTAGTATTTGAACTTTTCATGCAAGCACCAAAAATTAAAACAACTGTTCTAGCATGACTTTAAAGATTAATTTGATGCTTTGAGACTTTTAATTTTTAACTCTCCACAGTTCTTTCTCTTTCAAGAAACAAGGTTTGGAAAGAACATGAAAATTGCTGTGCTTCCAGTAGTTCAGCATATATTAGAAGCTCAGCTGGCACTATGCCAAAATCCACAGAAATCCTTCCATGGATTTTGAATTTTATATTGCACCTCAGATTATCTACATTTATTATATAATATACACGATAAGGAGGAGGCTGCAGTGCTGTGCCCTGCTGGGACTGTCCTGCTGCTCCTGGACACAGCACTAACAAATGCAGTGGCCAGAGTGGGCTCACCTTTCAGAGGGACAGTCATAAGGAATATTAGAGCACTGTAGGGAATTCTTAATTAACAACATCTAGATCTAGCTTTTGAAACCTGATTACAGCACAGCAGCAACCTGGAAATATTTATTCTTTGGCCTTTGTTGCTAACAGACTAAATTTTCTAAAGCAATTAATGAACAAAAAGGGGCCTCTATTAAATGTAGTTTACCTTTCAGTTGCTGCTGCGCTCACATAGAGCAGTGAGGGGACAAACAGCTACAGTGATGGGAGTTAGAAACTCTAGTGGCTTTTGTGACTTCTGTGACAATCAAGGCCTGAGGTTTAGAGGTTTTCAGCTTAAATCTAAGTGCATTGTCCTGTTCTTAGCACTGATGATAGCAGAGCAAATTAATATTGAAAGTAATGTACTTTTTGGTTGAACAGACTTGAAATTAAATTCCAGGTAAACATTTTTTTCCCATAGAGTAGACCAGCAACTGACTAGTGACAAGGAAGTCCAATGCTGGTAGTCTTGTGACACTACACAATAGGGAGTTAATTAATTCAAAATTCACAGAAAATTTATTCTGCATGACTGCACAACTCATAGACTTACTATCAGTTTAAATATGCTAAAGATCAGTAAGGGGAAACAAAAAATTTGAGCTAGCAACACACAAGAAGAAAGGAAAAGATTTCTTGCTGAATAAGACTTGGATCCTAAGATGTCTTCTTGCAAGTCTTTGTAAGGTGCAGTGTCTGAGCTTTGTGCCACAAAAAAAAAAAGGAAAAAAAAAAGGAGAGAAGTCAGGGTGATGTGTTTATCTAAAACTGTTTCTGAATACTTTCTGCATAGTTTATCTATCCATAGGTTTTTCCTCCTGCCAGGAGCAAACACTGGTTATTTAGAAAGAATAAAATGAAAAATAGGAAAACCAGCAAGAATCTTTACGGGGTTTGGGTGTCAGGCTGGGTGTCAACTTAGTAGTTGCAATGTTTTTTGTGAGCTGGTGTAATCTCATTCTTTGTTCTTATTCCCTTCCCTGCCTCAGAAAAGTATTCTATGCCAAGAGAGAATATGGAAAAGGTTGGATCTGCTATTTGGCTGGGTAAAATGGGTATACACATACAAGACACCAAGACTTTGTGATCCTTCCCTCCACTTAAACATTATTCCCATCCCTTGCACCCACCTTGGCATAACAGCAAGTGATGAGCAGCAGGGGCAGGAGGTATCCCACCAGCAGGATGGTGATCTTGTACATCTGCTTGGCTGTTGAACCATCTGCCCAGTGCTCCCAGCAGAAAGAGCTGTTGGGTGCTTGTTGATGGCCACTCATGAGGGCCTGGTGCTGGGCCACCGGGATGGCAATGAGTAGAGACAGCAGCCAGATGAATCCCACGCCCAGGGCAGCGTTGCGCTTGCTGCGGATGCAGGGTGAACGTTTGGCATGGACCACAGCAATGTATCTGTCCACAGACATAGCCACCAGAGTGAAGATGCTGACCAGCATTGTTGCCATGGCCAAATAGTGAACCCACTTGCAAAAGAAGGCACCAAAGATCCACTCTGGCAGGGAGTAGATGGTGGCCTGGAAGGGGACACAGAAAAGCAGAAAGGAGAAGTCTGCAATGCTTAAGTTCAGGATGAAGATGTTGGTAGCACTGCGTGACTGGCGTCCCCCAGGCCGGAGACGGCCCAAAACAACCAACACTAATGTGTTTCCCACCATTCCCAGGAGAAAAATCAACCCAAAAAGCACAGGTACGATCACCACCTCCGGGCCACCCCTGGTTGCTCCCACCCAGCACGTTGGGGCCCTTGTTTGGTTGGTCTCAGAGCTGCACTTGCTGGCGTTGGCTCCAAGGGAAATCACAAAGTTTTCTTCTTGCTCCTCCATGGAGCCAGGCTGCTTGGCAGGCAGGGAGCAGTTGCTGGAGCCTGGCTGCTATCAGATACGTCTGTGTTTGTTAGGGGTAGCCAGAGGTGAATTTTTGCCTTTTCCAATGCTCTGTGTTCTTTCCTTTGGTGAGCAATTTTCTTTGTATGATTCTTCCAAGTTCTCTCTGTCTCTGGTGCAAATAATTCCAGGAACTGGCACAAAAAAAAAAGGTTAGAGGAATTTGTGTCATCCAAGAAGTAACTTCAGATTTGGCAATTGGTGCTGGAGAAGCTCATGTGGCAAAGTCCGTGCCAGAAGGGCAGAGGATGAGGCTGCCCTGGGAAATTGGAGCAGCGGCAAAGCGGCGGCAGCAGCTCTGCGTCCTCACGCCCCTCCTCTTCTGCTTCCCTCCCACACCGCCTGGATCTGTGGCTGTCATACCTGCTTTCCCAGCTCTGCGCGGAGCTGTGGCAGAGAGAACAAATGCTGTCAGTGACCTGAGCCCTTCAGAAAATAACCCCTGGCCAGCTTTGTCCCCATGCACTGCTGCTAACGAGGGGGAAGAGCAGAGCAAAAGTTCTCATCCAAAGGGATCGCTAAGCAGCAGCTGCCGAGCAACACCGTGTGCAGTTCTGTGAGGAGCAGCATTGGAACTGCATGCACGAGAAAGAAAAAGGCTAAAATAGAAGGATTTTCTCTTTGTTTGTTTCATAGTCTTCAATGTGCTCCCATTAGAGCATAAAACAATCTGATTAGTTGTCTTTTCAACACAAAAACCTGGGAGAGTTTTAGGTTCAGCACTGGGTCCTAACACTTCTGGGATATGTACCCAAATTCCTTAGTGCCTGGATATTAATGAACCCTGTTGATCCAGCTGTGAAGACATTTTGGGTTCAGCCCAGTAGTGCCAACAGGATCTGCACTGGAAAAGGAAATGTTCAGTCTTGGTAGCTCTAAGCAGCTGTAATATTCCCTGCCAGAGAACAGAGATGTAGTTAAAAAAAAAAAAAAAAGAGAAGAAAAAAAGAAACTTTTATTAACGATTAATGTCTCAGTAATTGTTGGTTTTATGCTTACTTATAGAAAGAGTATGGAAATTTTAGGAAGTAGCTTAGTTTTAGTGACTTGTTTCCTCATATTCGTTAAGGGATTCTGTGAACTCTGCAGGCAGTGAGGAGGAAACAAAGTTTAGGCAAACATTAGTAGTACATGCATGTGGTTTTATGGATGCAGAGAAATGCTGCCTGCAGAGAAGAGTACTCATCTTTATTTTCAGTGGTTACAGCTCCAGGTATTTGCTCAGAGTGAGCCACCACTGACTCCCGTGAATGGGAGGGTTAGACTGGAGGAAGCCCTTTAAACTTAGAAACAAAATTCAGTGACTGCCTTGTGACTTGTTTCTGAGCTCATTGGGGGTGACTGAGCCGCCTTCTTTACCCTACTCTGCTTCTACCCTTGTTAATAAACTGTTCTGGTCTCCTTATTCCCCCCATAGCTTTGGGGCTGGTTGCGGGGTGAGGCAGGAAGTGGCCAGAGAAGGAAAGATGTCTCAATCGCAATGGAAAAAATTATCTCCCCTTCTCGTGAGCAGGTCACTGCGGCTGGAGCAGCTCCTTGGATACCACCGGCAGCTTCTCTTCTTCTTCTATGGCCTGACTGCCTTTCGTGCTGCGGCACAACACCTCAGACACCGTTAAGTCTTTCAGTTCCCCTGACCCTTTGTCTGCTGGGATCTCTGCTGGGACGGTGCAAGCTCTGGGGCTGTGCTGCAGTCTGAGTGCCATCTACTGGCATTTCTCCTCCTTTGCTGCCTTCAGGGAGCTCCTGTGGCGGGCCTTAGCCTTTATTTCACTCAAACGTTCAGCCAGTTCAGTAATTAACTCTGACGTCGTTTCCCTCTCATCCTTACGCACGCACACACCCTTAGATAATAAAACTTTGCTTTTCCTTTTGTGACAACATGTGACGACCATAAGGTTAATTCCTGTGATGCTGCTATTCATGTAACTACATGAAACAGTTTAGAGGAGGCTGTTGAAAATTATTTCAATGGCCCTCTCTGTATTTTAGATGTTTGGGGCTTTTCTGTTTTGTTTCATTTTGGTTTTGGGGTTCCCCCCTCCCTCCCCTTCTCTTTAGTGGACAGTCATACCAGAAAGAATTATTGAAGACCACCTATAGCAATCACAGAACATGAAAGTTTGTATTTTTGTTTCTTAGTGGGTTTGGACAAATAAATAAAAACTGCACCACAGTGTGGTTTCTGCTGCAGGGGATTTGAGCCAGTGCATGCAGGAATTTGAGAATTGTTTGTATGTGTTACCTGCAGAATAAACAAAGCTTTGCAGATCTGAAAGATTGTATGGCACAGTAAGTGGAAAATGGACAGAGGACAGCACAGTTCTGGCAGTGGGGAGAAACAGACCATAGGATTGCTTAGATTTGTTAAAAAAATAAATTAAAAATTGCCTAAATTCTTACAGAAGGGACATTCCACTTCAGTGAGAGTGTTATAACTGGGGGAATGGAAGGAAAGGTGAGTATTCTGGAAGGGAAGTGGCAGCCACCTGCTAAATTAGACATCCAGTAAACTATGTGCAAGAGCACAGCTTCCTTTCACTAGGGAGCTGAGATGCTGCAAATCTGATGTCAAATGGAGGCTGGCTGATGTGGAGTATTCCTGGATTACTCAGAAGGAAATAACTTCCAGTGTTAATTTACATGCTTTGCTGAAAACTTACCATGAAAGTGTGTTTACCATGGTATTCAAAAGTTCTAAGAAGGTAAAGATTCGTTCTTCTGTTTTTCTCTTTGTGCCAGTTCTCAACTGCTTCCTGACAGTGGGAAGTCTTCTGTCCTAAAGAATTCACAGTCCAAATGAAGTCAGAAAGGAACTGACCATGCCACGACAAAGTACTTTCCATAATTAATCCAACTAGGAGGAGAAGGTCAAGTCAGTTTACTGAGAACTCATTTAAACATGAGTGAGAGGATGTAGAAAAAGGAAACTGAATATTCTCTGCAGGAGGAAAAAATAAAATCTGACAGACATCACCTAAGTCAAGACTGAAGTGGAAGGCAGATGCTGTTGCCTTTATCTGAGTTGATTGGGTTAGACAAAAGCATTGGACTTGCATGTTGAGTCCCTGGCTAAACAGGCATCAGAGATGTCTTGTACTGGACCTCTTTGGAGAATTTTGCAACCCCACTGTAAGAAGCGTGGGAGAATGTCAGCCCTGGGAATGAGGGTAGGGGGCAAAAAAATCCCACAAACATTAGATGGTAGTATTTAAATGGTAACATTTTTTCCTTGTGTAGGAACAAACTGATTTGTCCATTTTCTGATTGCTAATGGGTGCTTCAGCTCCTAATTGCACTGACTATCAGGTATGTTGTAAACCACTCTAACTGTTTTGATAGTCATTATTCAGCTTTCTGATACTTGTGCATTAGCTCTCTAAGCCTCTTGACTTTTGAGTGGAAGGAGGGCACTTAAGTACAACGGCAAGCAAGAGCCTTACTGTCATATTTTTTTCTCTCTCTGGAGAATGTGGGTTATAGCTCAGATACAGTTCCATTTAAAGAAAAAAAAATAGATCCAGAACCGAAGTAATTTGTGGCTTTGGGTTCAAAAGCTGCCTTGGTATGCTGTGCTCTTCAAAAAGCTGATTTGGACTTTTGGATGAGCAATAAGCTACCGAGATACAACTACTATGAAACAAGCAAAGAAATCTCTGAAATCTCTGCACCTGCCTTGTACCAAACCTCTCCAGTTAAGATCCCAAGTTTAATTATGCCCTAGAAAGAGAAGGTGCAGTGTTCATTCCTCTTGAAGTATGATCTTGAGAGGGACAGAAGGTCCTGTTGCCTGCTCTGCATATTTGGCCTAAAAAATGAGAGCCTAGATTCCATTCCTTTCTAACCCTGTATAATCCCTTTCCTGAGCTGCATCTACATGGCTCCTAAAGGAATTGAAACATTCACATAGATGGTGAAGGGCCTTGAGGAGAAGCCATACGAGGAGCAGCTGAGGTCACTTGGTCTGTTCAGTCTGGAGAAGACACTGAGGGGAGACCTCATTGCAGAAACAAATTCCTCGTGAGTGGAAGAGGAGGGGCAGGCACTGATCTCTGCTCTGTTGGGACCCGTGACAGGATCTGAGGCAAGAGCCTGAAGCTGTGTCAGGAGAGGTTTATTAGAAAAAGGTTCTTCACCAAGAGAGTGGCTGGGCACTGAACAGGCTCCCCAGGGCAGTGGTCACAGCACCAAGGCTGCCAGGGCTCAGGAAGTGTTTGGATGATGTTCTCGGGCATATGGTGTGTCTATTGTGGATGGCTCTGTGTGGGGCCAGGAGTTGGGTTGAATGATCCTTGTGGGTCCTTTCCAACTTAGTATATTCTGTGATTCTGTGATCCCCTTAGTAGTCCACCAGACCACAAGCTGAGCTGTACAGGATGGTCTTGCTCATGCAGGAATTATGAGGAAGTGCTGCAGTGAGTACAAACAGGGCCAGAAGGAAAAATAATTGATTATCTAAGCTCAGCACTTTTTGGAGGAAAGAGCAGGTCCTTAATGTGACTTGTTTAGTTCATGAATTTTAGGGTTAAAAGTCCATATCATGAAAAAGTAAATCTTTTCACCTTCTCTATGCTGTAAGGTTTGAGCCTCTTGGGTGGAGAATCAGAACTAAACTTATGAAACTCAGCCTGGCTATTAAGTCCTCACAAGAATTTTTTGTGCCATATTTACTGGACAGGTAGCTGGTTATAAATACTCTATAAATTACTTCTGCCTTACCTAGAATTTATAGTAAAAGTAAAACAGCTCAATTTAAAGCCCAAAGCATTGTATCCACACTGTTTGCAGATTTTCTTCAACAGTTTAATTTTTGATGAGACAGGTAGAGTTGTTTAACACAATTTGTTATTAATTTATGACCAACCAAGTAACCAATTATGATTTTGGCTCTAATAGAAATTATGTTGGAATAGAGCCACAGAAAGAGAAGACTGTTGAGCATGCAGTGTTGGCAGGTATATACAAAACTAGGACAAGAAGATGCCAAAACCATAATAAACCTCAAAACAGGATGCTTGCTTTGTATTCTGCAGAGAGTAAGGAACTTGTTCTGACTTGTGTCATCAGATTCAAGACAACATCTCTCTTCCTGTGTGCTCCTGTGGTTTCATGCACAGCTGTTCTGTGAACTGAGAGTGGTCAAAATGAATTATATCTCAAATTTTGTCCTTAATAGAGAAGAACAAGATTTCTTGATTTGAGTCCTAATGTGATATATTTGTAAACACATATATAACTCTGTGCAGAGAGCAATCAAATCCCAATGCAGACTCTGAGAAGACACACTTGTGAAAGCCAGAAGCACAACATCACCCTGGAGAGGCACTGCTCCCGTTAAATACCAGTCTTAGTGTTTACATGAAAGAAGGTAAGAAGATACTACAGCTTCAGTGGAGCTTATGAGCTTGGTCACTCCTGATTTGACAAACAGATCACTCTGTGATTACATGAAAACACTTACCTCTCATGGTGAAAACCTTGTTTGAGGCCAGTTCACAACCCTATTTTTTCTGTGTGTGTATCAACTTGACTTCACCAAGCTGGCTGGGTAAGATAACTTGTCCATTCATCTCCTAATACTTTTCTTTCTGTAACAAGATATACTGTCAACTGGCCAGCTCTGGAGCATAATACAATTCTGTAACAGTTCTGAGTAAGTCCTGATCTCTTGCTGTGCAAATAACCCTTTTACTCAGGCACTCCAGACTGTGTCACAAAATGCAGTGTATCACAAAAGGAGAGATGTAAGTGTACATGCTGCACTTTAATATCACCTTAGCAAGAAGTTTCCATGGTGATTTGCTCTCATAGCTGCAAGGGAGCTCTGTTTCTAATAGAATCATGGCAATTTTCTACCCACTGCCTCATTCTAATTACTGCCAAATTCCTCAATTAAAGAAACCTGTTCTTAAGCATTACAATATGTTGTGTAGATCATAAAGTCCCTCAGTAATAATGGATCCTAAGTTGGCAAATTTTCTGATCTAATAAAGACATCCTAAGACAAAGGTAACTCAAAGTTTCTTAACATTTACATTAAAAAAAATTGTATCTAGGATCTCTTATTTGCCCACAGCTCTGGATGTTTAAGAGCACATGGTTGTGCTTCATATCAGATTCTGAGGCAGCTAACTTAAAATAATTGCAGTAAATTTTAGACTTTTAGATTCCAGTTAATAATTTCTCTGAAACCTTCTGACAGACTGAATGAGCAATTTTACTTAGTTTGCAGTTTGTTCTGCAGTGTGGTCTGGACAAGAGGCACAACTAGTCTATTTATTTCCATGCTGCATTTAGGTTCATAATATTTCAAGAAATCCTGCTTGTATATGTGCCTGGTACAGTTGGTTGCAGATACACAGCAAAAGGAAGTTGTTGCATGAGCCTTTAGGAACTGCTAATGAAGTGACAAGCACAAAACCGATTATTTAGAAAGTTGGTATAAGAATGAATGTGTTACAGTGTAAATACAGTAAAAATCTACCATATAATGGATGTCTGTTGTATTTATGGCTATGTCATGGTATTGAGAGTACAACAGTAGGTCAATATTAGACCTACTGTAGCCCTACTCACAATTAGCTTGCTGTTCTTCTCCTTTGTCCTGGAACTTGGGCTTAGGCGTATGACTTGTTAGATACATTACTGTTGTAGAATCCAAAGGTCTTGTTTTGGATTGGAGCTGCTTCAAACCCTTAGATTACTAATAACCCCTGGACTACTGCAGAGGCTTAAAACAGATTCTGTGAAAGAAAGGAGGAAATAAAACACATCTGCTTTCACCATCTGTCATGGCTGAAAACCAGTCATAACATTCAGAATATTGGTAAGGAATCATCTCCTAAAACTGAAAGAAAGTGGCTTATTCCTTTTTGTCTATATTCCTTGCTGATATTTGCTCTCTTTAACCCTGAGTCCTGTCAAGAAAGACTTATGTGAGACCTCTTTAATGGCTCTCAGAAGTCTGAGCTCCTTCAGGTAAATCCTGAGACCCCCAAGTCATTTGAAGATAAATCTTGCTTTTTCCAATGCACTTCTGCATCTGCCTAAAACTCAAAGTAAAGTCTTTGAAATGCAAATAAAAAAAATCAACCCATTATTTGGTGGCAAAAGTGAAGCTGACTAAGCAGACTTGCTCTAAATTGGATTTTCTCATTAGTACCAAAAGGATTGGCTCTTCTCAGAAACCCGTGCTAAGCAGGAACCATGGCATTCAGTGGAGCTCGCTGCCCTGCATGGCTGTGGGTACCCAATGTCACAGAGGCAGCTGCTACTTTAAATAGATATTAAATTATAAATAACTTTGCTCTTGCTGAAAAACTGGAATGGGAAGCGGTAGAAATAGAGCTTTGAGAATTCTGCTTTTAAACAGGAAAGAGTCCTTATATAAAAAGCAATCCAGAGTGGGAAAGTGTTTTGGTTGGTTTTTTTTTAAATAACATTTCTGGAGACCTTTTTAGGTAAAATTCTCAGACTGAGTAGGAAACAAGTTCTGCTGTCTTTGAGTCTTTTGTCTGTTGCCTTTTTTAAAAGATTTTTATTTGCTTGGGTGGGAACCTCCAAATAAAAAAGCCAATCCATTGCATTCTGTTTCTCAGAAATGGTTTCTAATCCTGTCATTTAGCAATCTGTCATCAGATCATAGATTATGTATGATTTTAATTGGGAAGCCCGTGCCACATGATGGCAAGAACTTCCACCTTTCTTGAATCAAGAGTTAAACTGGATACCTGGTACCTTTATAGAACAAACATACATGGTTTGGTTTACAATTTGGGCATTATCAATTGTAAATATTACTAGTATCTTAAAATAATCATAATTTGTATTAATTGTAATTTACTAGAGTTTATTGCAGCTTTTTTTCCCCCTTCTTTTTCCCTGCAGCTGCTTTCTGCATCTTTCTTTCCAAGAAAGTATAGAAATTAATTCTGTCAGAGTACTGAGCTAGGAGAACCCACAACAACTTTGGTATTTTTATGAAATTTTTTTAACAAGAGACATTGATGGGTGTCAGAACAGTACTCATTTGTGTTCATTCGGAAATGTACATGCGTTCATAAGCATAAAACTTTCAGCTTTAGGAAACATTCAGCTTTAGTTTCCTTCTTAGGAGCTTTGGTAGTATCTTAATGTGTTTCATATGGAGCCATTTCTCTGTGAAGAGAAAAACTTATCTTTGTATTTCCTGTTTCTTTTCCATTTGGTAATTAGTGCCAAGTGATGTGGTTCTGCATGTACATATCCTGAGAGCACACAGAGTCACCTCAACTCTCTTCAGGATGCTGGTCAGATTAGGTAGTGAAACTGTGGCAGCTTCAGGCACCTACAAGGCAGAGCAACACGGGAAAAAGAAAGGTTTTACTGAGTTTGTTCTTAACTTTTTGATTTCCCAAGCTTAGATTAATATTTCTCTCAAGGTCTTATTATCTGAGAAATATGTTGCAACCATGATGATTCGAACAGATTAAAACTACCAAGAACTTCCTATCACCACCCCTTCCAAGTATGAACTCACTTCATTTTAGGACCTGAAACTAATACTAAGATGAGTAGAAGAAACCAATGGAAGTCAGCCTGCAACAGCTAAGATTGCCTTCATCGCTGTTTCTATGCAAACTGAAATCCTGGTACATGGGATTCCTCTTCCTAACACCTTGTAACAGCTTCTTACCAAAACACTGAAAGCTGCACTCAAGAAATGCCAAAATGACAGCCTTGGAGATTGCAATCTTTACAAAGAAGTAAAACACCAAGTTTGAATACTTGATAAGCAGAACTCTTAATTCTATGTTACTGTGGCTTGTCCCTAAGCAATTACACTCTATGTGGATTTGTGCACAAAACTATATCCAGGCACAAGGCTGGAGTGCTATTATGTAGTTGGTAGAAAATAAGGATTTTATGGAGAAACCTAAAATTGCAGTTAAAAATGACTGCCACAGTAGGCATCTACACTTGCAAAATCCTACTTTTCCAGCTGTAGTAATCTATAATCTCTGCTGGTAGTAAAAACACCAGTGATTTGGAGGTCTAAGTATTGAAATTAATGAAGCTGCTTTGTGCTGGAACAAGCTTTCCTAGAGTGAAAAATAGTTCCAATACATAATATTGTCCCTCTGTGTCCTGGTATGAGTGTAAGTTCTACAGTTACTTTATAGCTTCTCAGCTTGCTCCAAAATACATGTAAGGTGAATATAACATGATATATATATATAGGCATGGCTATTATCAGGGAAAGACAGCTGTG
>VYZS01057629.1:0-27848 GCA_013400695.1 Neodrepanis coruscans | reverse complement strand
ACAACTGTCTTAAACCCAAGACACTGCATATCTTTGTAAATAGAGAAAAAACCTTGAAAACATTAGAAAAAATCTGAAGGGTAAGAGACTAAGAGAAAAGAGTCCAAATTATTATTCAAGTCTTGAAAGATAAGCTCATCACCTGGATTTTGAGGATCAAATGAATATATTTGATTAATAGATGGAATTGCCTAATACAAAGCTGGATTAAAACAATGGACAAGTTCTCATTAGTTATTGTGACATCTGCTGCAAAAAGAAAATTGCCAAGTAGAGGTATATTTGCTAAAGCACCATTAAGAACTGATCAGTTGAAATGCTTTCTGAGTCCCTTTTGGTATTAGGCAACATGATATGGTTGTGGTTATGACTTTAACATAATTAAGTATAAAATACCAGCATATATTGCACTAAAAAGCATAATTTCTTTCCTCACAATGAAATAGAACTAACAAGTCTTGTGAAATGCACAGAATTTTTAGTTCCTTTTAAATAAAAGATAACCGACTCATGGCACTGTGTCCCAAGGCAAGATCAGACATGAATTTAACAGCATTACAGGGAGTAGAAGATAGATCGCTGGACCCACAGTTCTGCATCGTAAAAATGGTAATACCTTATTGGTTGCATAAAGAAAATGAGTGCTTTGACATTTAGGAAGTCAATGATGTTAGAACAGTTGATGATGTAAAAAAAGCTAACAGTGACCTGTTACTACAGTTCTGTGAGGCAATGAATTTGTGATGTGTCTGTGAATCAGAATGATGGACCTAACCATCTTCCCATCTCCGACCAGTGTTACAGGGGATTAACATCCCCCATCCTTCAGTGGTTTACAGCAGCAGTTCTTGCAGACTTGGATGACTAACATTACAGAGAAGATTCAGACTCAATGGACATGATGCATATTTCCTTCAGCCCCAGCGCCAGTATACTTAATTCATTATTTGCAACACCATTATAAGTCCTGTCTTTCATGTTTTGTGAATAAAAACAGTGTTATTTTTTGACATGTGCACAAAGAGCTGAAAACAAGGCCCCTATTTTTTTTTTTGCTACTGCTGTTGAAAATGTGAGTAGCCTTGTTTATCCAGAAAGAGATTTAATTTGCAAAACAAGATGGGAATTTCCTTCTGACTCACCTGTTTTGTTCTGTGTATTTTGTATCTTAAGTATTTCCTTTGCACTCCCTTTTAAAATACCATCTGTTCTAAATAAAAAATATATCAGGATGTTGTGTTTATAGTCAAGTTCTTTAATAGTGCATGTAGATACTACCATATGGTTCTATTTAATTTCTAAAAGGAAATTCCTTCAAGCTCCACCTGTTTAACAGCTGAATAGGAAACCTGCAGAGCTATTACAGTTCCCAGATAAGTTACTTCTTGCCCAGATTTCCACACAGAAGTCCTCCAAATCTGTAGAGACAGTGTACTTTTGGCGGATTTTCCACTGTCTCTAAGCTTATCCACTTTTTAAAAAACAAATAGACAANAAAAATCACGAGAAAACGTGATCCCAAAAGAAGCAGTCCACCCCTGGAAAAATCACACCGTGCTGTAGCCGCCGTGTCGCTAGTCCATCCGCGTGGGGGGACGGGGAATGATGCTGCTACTGTGCTGTTCCATGCCGAAAAGAGGACGATGGCGTCTGCTCTCCCACTTTTATAGGGGACCCTGCTTTGCGCAGATGGGCTCCAGGGGCCAGCTTTTCTCTAATTGGATAATCAGCACCCGTGGCCCGCCCCAGCAAGGCCTCGCGTGCCCACGGAAACGCCGGGACAAGCCGGAAGTGATGGAAGCGCCGGAAGTGCCGGGACACGCCGGCAATGGCGATGCCCAGCAGGGACCGCTGCGTGTGCATGGAGCAAGAGCCGCCGCCGCTCCCACCGAGTGTGGCTCTGTCGCCCGCCCAGGCCATGCCCAGGAACGTGGCACATTCATCCAGGCGGCTCCGCAGATCCGTGCCGCCAGGGGAGGAGGCCTCCGCACGCCACATGTCCCTCGCCCTGGGCGGGCGAAGGGTGGCTTCCCACACCGAGCCCGCCGCGCCTGCGGGTGCCGCTTGCCAGAGGATGCCGCTCGCCCGTGGCGCCTCCGCTGTGGCGTGCCCACGGGCTGCACCCATACACACACACACACCCCCACACACACACACCCTTCACCGGGCCGGCAGGGGGTGGGGGAAGGGTGGAAAAATGGTTTATTTTCTAACCCACAACAAATAAGTATTGGAAGTTGTATATGAGGGAGGAAGAACTTCAGACTGGGACCTTCTTTTCATGGTATTATTGGCTAGGACAGTAGGACTGCACCTGACATCAGCATTTCTGGGCATTACTAGTATACAAATTTTTATATTGTACCCACGGGGGGAGTGAGAGCCATATATGAAATTCCATACCTGAGGATCACTCAGGGGTGGGCAAAGAAAACCAGCATCAAGTTAAAGGTATAGTTTAAATATTCCCTGAATAATTTCTTCTGCACATGGAGAAGAGAATTTATAAAGGGTTAGAACCTACCTGTGGTAATCTCAGTGCAGGAAACAATTTTAAGCTAACTTTGTGTTTGCCTAGGTTCAGAGGCCTGGGAGCCAGATGAGCTTTTGGTGCAACTCCATATAGCCACAGGGCTATAACTGGGTAAGAAATTTTTTTACTATGCCACACTAATTTGTGTATTAAAAACTATTTCAAATCCAAGATGAATCCAATCACCAAGATGAGAAAGGAAGTTGTCTCAGAATATCTAATGTGTCTGGATGATCCTCTGGGCCGCCTGGGTTAAGTCCTTGTTCTTGTGTCTTCATTTATGCAAGAATATATTAGCCCCCTCAGGGTGACTATTCTTGGAAAGAGTAGAAATGGACAGGATATTTCAGTTTCTCCCTTTGAAGCTTTTCTGTGTTAATCATTAAATATTTTGGCAAGTCCAGCTGTGAGGACTTTAACTCGGGACAGTGGAATCTAAGGTTCAGGTCCTTGCTCCATAGAACACAATGAAAACCATGAGAAGTGGGCCATTCCAACTGCAGAGACTGGGAAATCTGCTCAGCATTCACCTGCAGCCTGTTGTCTGTGTTGTCACTCTGAGTCAGACCAAAGAGTAATTTAAATCTGAGCCTGGTTCATTGGCTATTGTACTATATATAATTTGGATCAGAAGTCTCACAAAATTAAATTTCCATTGATATCAACATATTCTCACAACCTGTTCCTATTCATTGGTATCTTCTGTCGGTTTGGTTCTAGAATTACCTGTCTTCTGTACTGGGTGCTAATTATGGTGTGGTATAAAAATATCCGAAGACTCATCCGATCAGCTGAGATTAATAAGAGCTTGAGAAAAAGAGATATGCCATCATGGACTTACTGACAGGGAGAACAAGCAGAGGACCATACTAGTGGCTATCTTTTACAGACTTGCTTTCTTTTAAGGTAGTCCCTAGCAGGCCAATAACTTCCTGCCATGTACCACTGCTTCTTTACTCTATTTTGATTATGCAAAAGGACACTTAGAATTAACAGCATCCTAAATTTTCACCAAATAATAATCTAAGATTAAATGAACCTAACTCATCATTTTAACAGAGATTTGGACAGGGTACATAAAAAAATATACTATTCTTTGCCTGGTGGTGACCTAAAGGAATCAGACTAGGCAGACTCATTCCAGCCAAACCTAGACAAAGGAAAAAGACCTTGAAATTCCCAGTGAACCATTTAAGCCTCATAAGAGACAATATTCAAGTTTGACTGTGCAATCACCTATGTTGGAAGTATACTGAGAAATATACTTGACAAACAGAACATTTCAAGACATGCAAATATATTATCATCCTTTAATTTTGTTGAATCTAGGATTACTTGAATCATTTTATTGCTTTAGACCTTCATAAAATCATAGAATGATAGAATGGTTGGGGTTGGAAGGGACATTAATCATCACCTATTTCCAACCCCTCTGCAATGGATTGGGACACCTTCCACCAGACCAGACCACCTATCCAACCTGGCCTTGAATACTTCCAGGTGTTGGACATCCACAACTTCTCTGGTAACCCTGTTCAAGCATCTCACCACCCTCAAAATAAAAATTTCTTCCATATGTCTAAGCTAAATCCACCTTCTTTCAGTTTAAAGCCAAGACATCTTGTGGTGTCATTACATGCCCTTGTAAATGCGCCTCTTCTTTCTTGTAGGCCCTCTTCAGGTGCTGGAAGGTGCTATAAGGTCTCTCAGCAACCTTCTCTTCTCCAAGCTGAACAGCTTCAAATTTTTCAGTCTGTCCTTACAGGAGAAGTCCTCCAGCACTCTAATCTTCTTCATGGCCCTCCCCTGGACCCATTCCAAGAGGTCCACATCCTTCCTGTGTGGAGGAATCCAGAGCTGGATGCAGTACTCTAGGCAGGGTCTTGAAAAGTAGAGGGGCAAAATCATCTCTCGACCTGCTGGCCACACTGCTTGTGTTGCAGCCCAGGATAAAGTTGGCTTTCTGGGCTGGAAGTGCACATTGCTGGATCATGTCCAGCCTCTGATCCACCAGCACTCCTGAATCCTTCTTGGCAGTGCTGACCTCAACCTATTTTCTGTTCAGCCTGTAATTGTGCTTAAAATTTCTGTGACNCCAACCTGGCCTTGAATACTTCCAGGTGTTGGACATCCACAACTTCTCTGGTAACCCTGTTCAAGCATCTCACCACCCTCAAAATAAAAATTTCTTCCATATGTCTAAGCTAAATCCCAGGACCTTGCACTTGGTCTTGTAGATGTGTTTACTTTTCTGTCCTATATTCTCAGATGTTTGCAGCACAAAGAAATATGAGAAATACCACAGTATAAGCTTAAGAGAATAATATGCTAGTATGGACAGCAGAAAATTATAGTATATATCTTAGTATATATGAAAAGTAATTTTTAGAAGGCTGTGTTCAGTATAATATCACTTGTGCCAAAAGATAATAAAAAGTCTAGAAAGCCACTGTTTAAAGAGAAATGAGAAACAGAGAGGCTTTCCAGAGGCAGAAGCCAGAGCCAGTTTGATTGCTAATCTATCAATAAATTACTTTATGCAAGATAGAATATTCAATATTATCAATGTTTATTTACCTTAACAGAATAGTAATATTTTGTGTAGGTCAAGATAATTTTACATTATTAATAACACAGTAAAAGAAGAGATACCTTCCCAGACATTGCTAAGCTCTCTTTTGACCTGCTAATGCCTTCAAATCTTTGAAATATAGACTCTGAATTCACATTTGAAAATCTTTCCTAATTTATAGAATGGGTTAGTTACCTCTTGCTTTTTAAAATAACATTTTAGTTTTTGTATTTCAACACTTTCTGTTCACTCAGTTAATAAACTTACATGTTCAGCAGCAGTGTATCTATATTATTATAAATATCTCATGATACATCATTTCGTAATAGTAATATTGTTTATTTACCTGACATATGCACATATGAAAATTTAATTTGCCTTTTAAAAAACATATGTTGTTGTGAAATCTTAAATTTTGGGAGCTGTTTCACTGAACTCTTCTGGTTCCCTGGTGATTAACATTTATGATTTTTCTTTTTATTTATTGTTCATGTGTTCACTATAAAAAATTACTTCCTTTTTTTTTTATTTATTTTGGTGAATGGCAAAGTATCAGCAAGTGGTGAATGTATTTTCTTTCATATCACATATCGCAATTCAGACACTTTTTCAAGAATTTGAAATGATAGCTGTTTTACAGGTTTTACTGGAATATTGAGTCTCAGTTCATGACTATTAATTAGATAATTTTAGCAGGGCAGGCTGAATGCCTAATCCCAATAGAATTGTTCTCTGACTAAGGCATGGGTCCAGGATGTCTGGGTTGTGTGTCCCTTTTTGCCAAATTACTCAAGCTCTTTGTGTGTCACTGTTTCCTTAAAATGGGAATAACAAGTGTTTAAGCACATTTAATATTAGAAAAAGGCTCTGAGATCCTTGCATAAAAGATGCCATAGAAAATTATAAACATCAGACTCCATAGGTTGTTATCCATTAGAGTTTTAATCCATTTCACTCTGTTTTGCAAACTGAAAATAAAAAACAGCCCTAAATGTCCTTGAATACATCAGCTCTAGCCAAGCTTATGCTAAACTTGGTTTTGAATTAAAAGGGATTTTTTACAGAGATATGGCTAGAGATGTAGAGATAAGTGAACTGATGCTAGGCACTGGGAAGCCCATGTAAATTAGCCCAGATGGAGAGCCCCAGGGATGTGCTTATACAGTTTCCCACGTCTTAGGGCGTGTTCTCGCAGTGTGTATGAGCAAGCATTTGGTGAGCTGCTCACAGAGGTGTCCTCAATGAGTCCCCACTGGGGTTTAAGTCCTGTTGCTGCCAGTGGGGCCTGCAGAAACAGGGATGAGTGATGGCTCTTTCAGCCCCTGTCTTCAAGTAATTGGGTTACACTTAATTTAAAATCCTAGCCTATTTTAGGGAGAGTTCTATGAAAGCTGTTCTGTAAAATGCTGAGATGTGCTGTTTAGTCTATGTTAGTTGGGAAGGTCAGCTTGGTTTATATATCATACCACTGAAAATCAAGCTGTTCTGGGAGTACCTGGAATATGTTAGTTGTAAACCTTATAGTACCATTAAGCTTTAAGTTTGGACACATCTTTAGGAAATATAAGAGGTATAAAAACACCAAGAAATGACTGTGACACCAAGGTTAACGAAGACTGCAAAGGGTTGATGGCTTGAACTGTTGACCTGGAGAACAAGCTCAGATCAAAAAGCTGAAAGACTAGTCAAGATGGAAGCTGTATCAAAAGCTCTATCTAAACACTTTACAGAATACATTAATGATACAGTGCATAACATATCTAAAATATTGCTACAATTTTATTTCCCCATTGGCCAAAGCATGTTGCTGTTTTCACAATAAGAAAGAAAATAATATATTTACCGGGATGGGAGTAGTAGGGTTACTGTTTTCTCATGAGGAAATGAGAAGAATGCAGAAACTCAAATCCTGGTTATACATATGGATGTAAATTTGATGGTGAGTACACTTCACTTTCCCATGTTCTTCTTTGCCATTTGATATCTGATGAATATTATTCAAGCCTTTATAGCCCTAGAAAAATGTAGACAGAATTATTAAGTGTCAGGAAATAATTTCTTATGTTTTTGAATTTGTGCATTTCCAAGCAGGTCAAATCCAAAGTTGGTTAGCTAATGAAAATGTAGATTATCTGCCCCCCCCAATTTTTTTACTATTCTTTTTTACTAACATTATGCACAATAAATAATTCTGCCCATTTTCACTAACATGAAGTAAATTCTGACCTCCCAAGAGTGAATTTGAATTTTCTCCTGGCATGAATAAAAAACCAATTAAATTAATAGCAAGAAAATCACATTCTTAATTTAAAGTGGGATCCACACAGCAGATGAGCTGCCTTAACCACCAAACTTGGTTTTTCTGGCCTGCCTTCCTCATTCCCAAAAATACTTTATTCTGGACTGAAAACACAGTTAAATATATTACACTTTTTTTTTCAGTGAATATTTTAGAGAAAACATTTTTTCCAAATACATTTTTTTAAGCTTCTTGCAAGTTTCTAATCTCAATTTTAAACCTTTTGGCTACAATGTGCCTGAGTTTTGCCTTTGTCTCAAATGTGCAGTATTTTTCGCATTGCTATACAGAGCTCCCTGACACTTACCAGTGCTGGGAGAACAGCTTGGGGGATGAAGATGCACAACTTCCCCCATCTCATTCTGCTCCTAGACATGGATTGAGTCTGCTGGATCCAACACTCTGCATCTTCCTGAACAGACCTCAGAAGTAGAATAGTTGTGCTTTTAGGTGACTTTATGTAAAATTTATTATCTGATTGTCTTTGTTTAATGCCACTCCCATGGCACTTCCTTGCATTTAACAGGAAGCACCAGAAGTGCTGGCAGAGGGGCCAAGCTTCAGGAGAAAGGATGGTCAACAGGCATCTGCAACAGCCTCACTCCTGACATCATAGGGCATGGGAAATGCTGTCTCTGTGAGCAACGTCAGATGTACCCTGGGGAAACCTGACAAGAGAAGATGCTTTTTTCACTCCCTTCATAAGAGCACCACATACCAGCCCATAGCTTAGTACCAAAGGAGAAAAAGTAGAACCAGAGAGTTGAGAGACATCTTTGTCCTCCCTGTCTGAGCGGAAAACTTAGAAACCAACACTGCAAAGATACCAAATTTCCAGTATCAGGTGGCATGTTTTAATTAAATTCTGTCTATTGTTTTAATTAAATGGATGGAATATCTTTGGACTGGACTGATGTTTTTAGCTGATTTTAAACTCTGTACGGAAATTGTGCCCTTGGGTAAAAAAGCCTCTGGATCCTGTTAAAATGGGAGATAAAATAGGATAAAAGAGATTGTCATAAATACTTCTCAAACTCTAATTAGTAACCTGATTTTAGTTTTGAGGCCAAATTTTAAATTTTTTTTTTGAGGCCAAATTAAATTTTACTGAGATCTGTTGCAAAGGATAACTGACCCCAGAAGACACATGAAGGATTACTAATGGATGTCTGTGGTCTGCTTGCCTCATTCAGAGCCTTCAAGTCCAGAGACTGAAATTCAGAGAATTTTCCAGATGTTGCAGTAGCTGCACATCAGCTTGCAAGGTTCTTAAATGAATTTTATGTTTGATTTATGATTACTTCTTCTTTTCTGCTTATTTCTGTTGTTTGTACACTTTTATATTTTCTTTCTACAGAGGATAACCCAGACTCATTTTTCAAATACAATCCTTTTTCTGCTTAAGCAGTGATAGATCACAGCCTCCAACTGCCTTTTGAGTTAAACACTGATATCTGTTTTACAACTTTGGTCCACTTATGACTGAAAATAGTGAATCTGACACATGTACAACCCTTGTACTTACAAATAAATCATAGGGAAATAATAAGGCAGTTGATTATTCAACCAGCATGTGGTAAATGCTGCAATTTAGTCTGCATTGGTAATCTTTTTTTTTTCTTGTGTACCATCTTTACTTTTGTAATTTCATGTGGAAGTATTTATCATGGTTTAATTAGTAGCCAACTGGCTCTTTCCTACTTAATATTTTATAAATCTTAATGTACCTATTCCTCAATTGCTCTAGAAACTCTTCTTCGTCTGATTACTAGGTCCACTAGTGAGATGGGAGAGGAGATTATTATTTACGGTTTTTATACTGGGGAAACTCCAGTTGCTAATTTACTCAACAAAAAACCCTAGCATAGCTAATCCAGTGGGGGTGGAGAGAACAATCTTACTGCATTTCCAGCTGGAGTCTCTCTATAAAACTACAAAATCAGCAACTGTATTTGTTACAAACAGAGACTATATAAGCAGTATAGCAGCTACTGTTCTTCTGTTGACTTCAAATTTGTGAGAGTTCCAGGGGAAGTTTCTCCCAAAAGGGACTTCATAAGACATTTATCTTTGAAAAATTGAAAAATATTTTATGGTATATCAAAAATAATTTTTAATATAATGATTTTTTTCCTATTTATGTCAGTAAGCTGTTGTTTGAAAAATAAATTTGATGACTAGGCAACCTTGAGAAGACAGAACTTGGACTGAAGGATTGAACTACTAGCAAACTATCTTGTTTTAGATGTATTGAGGAGTTGGATAAACTCACATCAATGTCCTAGAAGTATAATTTCTACATAAGACAGACTCTTCATGGAGTCTTCTGTGCTTCCTTTCCCTCAGTTTTCCACCTATCTTATGAGTGAAAACTGAATGCATAAGAACTATGGGGTTTTTGTCGAGCTGAAAGGTCAGCAAATTAACACTGGGTGTTTTTTGTTATTTTTCCAGCACAGACTGCCTAGATACCTTAAACTTTGTGGTTGCTTGTGCTGCTCTAAACATCTGGCAGAGAAGTCTGCTGCCGAGGGAGAGTCGTTACTGTGTGATGACAAAATTAAAGACTTCACAAATGGAGAAAATTAAGGTTGCCAGGGTTACTTTCAGGCGTTTCCTGTCTGCTCTGTGCTTCACGCTGCAGGATTGTTGTTTGTTCATTTTGATATGGCATCTGAATGTATATAAGCTCCAGGACTTTAAAATTGCAAACAGAACTACATCCTGAAGTGAAAGGTCCAAAAGATTGTTCTCCCACTCTGTTTTCATGAAACAGTTCCCCAGATGTTCTTACCATGGATGAGGCACCATTGCTGCAGAAAGCAGTTGCCTGGGGAAGCTTGGTCTGTCAAGAAGATTCAATAAAGGAGTAAGGCCTGTTGGTGAAGGAAGTTGTTCTCTGTCTTTCATTTCTTAGGATGACTTGAGGGAAAGAGTATCTGCTTAAATTTTAGATCTTACATGTTTGTAAGGGACACTTTAGCAAATAAGGTAATTTTTCCTTTGAGAAGCCAACTATGTAAATTAATTCAGTTTACTAAGTCCTGTGGGAGTCAAGTGTGCCTGGCAGTGTGCCAGCAGACCTCTTTAGTGAGTTGCCCAAAGTCAAGGAGAAAATCATTGACAAACTCAAGTGCAGAATTCAGGTCTACACATCCCACATCACATAGGGATATTTCATTTTAGTGATGTGGATACACTGTTAGGTTAGGCAGTTCAAAAAGCACAGTAGGTCTCTGATCTGGATAAAAATGCATATATTATGCTCAATTAGACATATTGTAAATTATATCAGAGCAATGTAAAACATTCAACATGGGCATAAATGCCTGCAGTGTCATAGAAAACTTAAGATTATAACTACACACGATGAACAACTTCATTATCTTTCAGTACAAATTTCTATGACCTGAAGATCATGTTTGTTATTCATATATATTTTAGACATATTTGCAATGCTTGAAGTCAGTAAGGGAGAAGGCAGCTGAAAAATGTTTCCATAATTTGCTTTTAATCCAGTGTTCCGGCACACTGGCCACTCAGAGGGGTTTTACCTTGTCTATGCCAGTGTATGATCCGTTTTAATAGATGCAGTTTCTACATTTCTTTTTTCACAATTTTATTCTCTTGAAGAAATAGGATTAGTATTACATTAAAGAAAAAATAAATTCAATATAACACACAATGATTTTTGTAGGAGCTTTATTATTGCATTTTCTGATGTGACTTTAGGTGGTTACTTCAATAATAAGTGAGTCTACATTATGTATATGAGCCATCAAGGGCATCCTTTAAAAACCTGAATCTTCAAAACCCCTGAATCTTAAAAAAAACCCCCACTTTTCTTAATTCTTGCAAACGCTGAACAGAAATTGGACCATGATTCAAGTTTTTAAAAATTTTCAATTGTTATAAATGGGATTGTTCGAGTTTTTAATATTGAATGCATGTTTACTCTGAAAAAATCAAAGATGAAAAATGAGTGTGGCTTTTTTATAGTGATTTATTTTCCCCTGACCAATTTCCCTCCAGAGGAACTAATTCACTCAAATTAGGTTATACCCTTCTGCCACTTTGTGTTCTTTCTTCTGAAAAATCATCTGCAGATAAGCTGGTGGTGAAAAAAGTGCAATATCAGTATGGGGAAATGATATGAGCTTTGTTAATCTACTTTGACCAAGGTGATACATCCAACAAGCTGTTTGTTTTATGGATGTTTATGGATGTGTCAATAAATGTGTACTATGAAAACTTAAAATCAGATAGATGTGGCTTCCATTTTAAAAATGGAAGCCTGCAGGCTTTTTTGAATACTTCTCCACATCAGTCTTCAAAATGGGGTCCCAGATCTTCTGGTCTGCAGAGATTTTCCTCACTGCCTAATTACTGCTAATCACACTGGAATATAGCTAGTGTCATGAGCATTATTTCACTTTGTGAAATCCTGGACTTGCAAGCACAGACTTTGATGATGTGCAATGTCCCTGCACTAATTACAAGGGAATTTCAAGAACAATTTTAATTTGTTCCTTGGCTGTGATCATGCACGGCTGTCATATTTCTGCACCTGTACAATCTGTTTTCTAGTGCCAAATTCTGCAAGCCCTGGCTTTTTGCAGCTCTGAATCTCAGATTTTCTTTGCTAGCTATCATGTTTATTTAACCCTTGTTAGCTATTAGATTTACTTCACTTTACTTTACTGCAATATAACTTGATCTGCAAGATTTCAGAAAGCTACAAAAAAACTCAAACTGTGAGCACTGAGAAAGACAAGGCGAGGTGTAGCTCATCCAGGTGTAAATTATGTAAACCACACATTTTTATTTGTTAAATTTTTGTTAAAGTGTAGACAGGCATTAGATGACATCTGAGTCCCACTGACAAAGTTTTGGTGGGCTTTGAACTCATTGCACCGGCTAGTAGTGGGGCTCCTGGAGCCTTGGAACACTGGCGCTGGGCTGCACCTACCAGCCCCCTGGCTAGGAATGTGGAAATGGTGCTTCCTGTTGTTTTCCAGGTCTCCTGACTCTATGGCGGGGAGAGAGTAGTGAAAGTAGTATCTTAAATATCTTTTCTTTCAATGTTAGAAATTGAAGGAACCACATGTCTGTAGTTGTCAAACACAAGCTACTGAGTTATGAACAGGCTGGATGTGAATGTCACAGCCATAATGCAGGTGACCTGCTAGACTTACTCTGACATATCCTCACAGAGAAGAAAAAATTGAGTTCTGTACTGTGCCATGCAACACAAACCGGGCAGGAAAATGCAAAGTGAATAATTTATTAATATATTGGCTTTATTTATCTTGGATTTATTAATATCTTGGCTTGCCTCCTACCTTAAAGAAGGTGGAAATACTTTCTCCAGGTGTTGTGGTGACCAAGGTGAGTACAGATCGACAGTGCATCCTGGGAATCTGCATGAATATAAATAAGTATCAGGACAGGGGTTATACCTCCCCAGATACACCATTTCTCAAACCAGGAGGTTAGCAGACACCTTCACTGTTGGATTAAGCTCATTCACTGGCCTGTAGACTTGTGTGTATCATGAATGGCCCCACATTCACTTTCATTGACTTTTCTGCAGAAGGTAGTTCAGTGCTAATGTAAATTAGAAAAAACAGATATTTGGACTCATGAGCCTTAAAACTGCAGCTGAGACAGTGACTATAGTTACCACTAGAAGCAACATACACAGTAAAAAGTGTTGTGAGGAGTCACAAAAAGGAGAGAATGATGAATCAGGAGAATTCCTTTCCTTGAGAGAAAGGAATCTAGGCAAGGAGGTGTATATGTATCAGTGTTTTTACACCCAGAGATGTAATATTTTGCTATATAAAATTGCAAATAAAGTGGAAGTTGCAGATCTGTAATTCCATCAGGACTTTAGTGAATCAGGCTTCTCTCCTGCGGTTTATGACATTACCTGAAGCTTTTGATAGAACTGCAACACAGTAATTCGTGGCTGGTTGTAATTCAAGTGTAATATTAATCTGTCAAGGGCTTTCAATTATACCATAAACTATAAGAGCACAATTCAAAATTTAAAATAAAAATCTTGACATTGTTTATAACTGGACAAGGTGCTGTCAACCATTAATTTTAATAATATATGAGTGTAATGGTTTGGCTTAAAACCGCAGGGGAAGACAAAGAAAAAATAACTCTTCTTCCTGTGCCCACATTTGGCTGGGAGGAGTAGCCAGGTTACCAAGGTTACCTCTGCCTGGGTTTTTTTCCCATCAGCCCCGGAGACCCACAAGGAATGATGGGAAGGGGCTGGGATTATAATCTGCGGGACAGAGCACTGGCCCTCTCTCTTTCCCCGGGGACTCTGGAGCTGAAGGCAGGGCACCCCTACTCAGCACGGCTTTGAGGATTTTCCCTCTCCCTCGCTGGACTTTGCTGCTGCTGTCTTTTCCTCCACGGAGTTCCCTGAGGTCGCCACTGCTTTTCATCTCCCCCAGCCTGAGAGGACCCCTTTGGGAGGACTTCTTCACAGACACACCACCCCTGAAGGGACTGCCGCCTTCTTTTCCACAGATACATTTTATTTTTGGGGGTTGTGGGTGCCAGCCTCTGGGCCTCTCCTGTGTTCTTGGGAGGGGTGTCCCCTTCCTCTGGGTTGCTAGTTTGTTTGGTTTTTTTTTCCCTTTTCCCCACGGTGAGGGTGGGGGTGGGGCCACTTTGCCCAGGGGGTATGGTGTAACCTCCATCCTTTCCCCTCTTCCCTTCTCGAGTTGCACGTGGTTGGTGCAGGGGAGTGGGGGCTGTCTTGTCCGGGGCAGGGTGTAACCTATATTCCCTTCCCCCTTCCCTTCTCAGGTTACAGTGTGGGGTGTGTGCGCGTGTGTCTCTTAGAGGGAGTCTCGGCTGGCACCCACAGCACCCTCTGCTGGCCATAATTGGGCAATTACACCCATTTATTCCCCTATATATCTACCTTTTAATAAATTGCTGCCTTCCCTATCCGTCTTTCATCCATTGATAAACCTAATATTGTCCTAAACCAGGACAATGAGGAAGATTGAAACTCATATTTAGATGCTAGATGCACATGTAAACATCCATGACCAGTGTTTTCCTTTGATGCCAAATATATTTTATTAGGATCATTTGTGCTAGGAAAGACACTCTTTAAATTCTTTTTTTTTCAGATCTGTTCGTCTCATTGCATAGATTGTTGCACCTCTTCTGTGCATCATGAGATTCTGAACCATCATATATGTATTCCAAAAAAACTAGAATATTTATATACAATAAACATAAAGGACATCTGTCATGCTAGCTGACATCTAGAAATAAGGAAAAGCAGTAAATAACTGCTCTGGTAATGGGTCAGTGGGCATTTCATTGTCCCTGAGACAAATCAATAACAGCTTGTTTGCTGTATTTCTTGTCATCTTCCCTGGAGTCAATGATATGCTTTATTGCCCTTAATAACTACTATAATAAATCCAGTAAAAATGAAAAATACCTCTGCTTTGTAATGAAAATCTGATAGCTTACCTGTCATGCTGTCCTATGTAAAGAGCTATGTTCATTCTGCCTCATCCCCCAGGACATTGTCATTAGATATGTCACAAGATTATGAACTACCATGAAATTTTATATGAGGTTCATCTTGTAACTCCTCTATACAGTGGTATATCTCCCAATCTCAGCTGTATCCTCAATAAAACGAATCCTGCTTCCTTATGTCTTTTATTTTTATGATTTCTTTAACTGCAGGGATTTTTTCATTGGGGAAAAGAGGGTAAGTGAAAGAAAACTAGGTCCACACTGTACATTACATTTTTCTGTTTAAATAAAATTAGATTATTATAAAAATTTGTATGCAGAGACCAAATCCCTCGTTCTCACTGCATAACTTTCAGCCCAGGAAGCAGCTCTGAAGTACATGTTTTCCATCACTGGATAACTAAAGTTCTTAAAGCTATTGATTTCAAGATATCTTTTAAAACATAGTTTACCTTCAAAATTTTTTGGACTCCAAGCCATTAGGTGTAAGTGTGGTGGTACCAGTTTTGAGACATAAATGTTTCAGGGTTGTTTCACAATTTCCATATCGTCAGTGTTTTCTTCATTCAGTACCGACCCTTCATGGCAGGTTTCCAGGTGAAAGCAGGAGTATATTTAGTAGATGGATTGCACCTGGTTAAGTGAAAAAGCTTCATAAATACTTTTATTTTGAAAGATTCGAAAAACAGAATACTGCCAGCAGTTGAGTCAAGAAAACATTTGCTGATTTTTATTTGTCCACTGCATAGTGTCCAATTTTGAGTGAGGGTAATTAGACATAGTATGCCCTTTTTGGCTGCTTTTTTATCATGGTGAGCATAAAGACCAATTGCAAAAGTTGTCATGAGATTACTATGCTCTGAGCCCTGATGCCGTTCTGTCAGCATTTCAAATTTTACTACAGAGTAGTATATAGATAAGTCTAAAGCTGAGGTCAAAGCAATTTGACAATAAACTTTTACAAAGTAAAGACAATGTTCTCTTTGTTGGCCTGTTTTTCAAGATGAGAATGCTCCAGTCTCCATTCTGTTTCCTGCTGGCATTATTTTTTGGAATCTCAATTCTGCCTTTGTGAATTTTTTACGAATAGTGTAAGACTGGAAGAAGAAAACCTTATGAATAGATCTGATATACTTTGGACAAAAGATAATGGGGGAGGACTACAGAGGAAGAAGTGGTCACTGTGAGTGTCCTGATCATGCCACCCATTGTATAGTCTGGGTAATTTAAGGTCACTTAGGAAAAAAACCCTCCCTCTCCTCCAAAACCAAAAAGAAACTCGTTCTGACTGACAGTTTTAAAGCAGTAGAGACCTCTTAATTAGAAAACACTCTTAATCTGTACAAACTGGGAAGCCTTACATCAAATTAGTGCTCTTACAGACCAACACACTAGCAACCTGTGCCAGTATTGCATCACACTTTGCAGAGGCACTCCACTGTCACATTGCAAAGGTTAGGACCAGCTCTAAGAACTCAGACAAGTGCAGAAAAACACCAGAATACCCATGGGACCCCAGAGTGTAACACAAAGCCTTTCTCTTCAGGGGTTACAATCTGCAGCATAGAGGATAGGCAGGGCTCTGCCAGAAGAGGAAGATTTATGTATTTGCCCTGTCCACGAAGCATCACGTACTAATGAACAGTTGCAGACTGAGGCTTGAGAAGCAGTTACTTGGCTGAAACTGGAACTACTGCACCACTTTTCAGAGTGCAGTCCAACCGCCTGATTGTCATTTGTCTGTCAATTACACAGCTGTAAATCCCAGCACATTTCCAATAAGACCATGGGAGTAACATCCAGATAGATAAATATAGCATTGGGTGTATTCATAAACATTGTTATCTACTGTAAAAGTTTAAAACAGGAAGGATATGAAAACTGACATTTGAAATAGTTCACACACCACTTCAATTTCCCAGGTTTTATTGCTAAACAGTAGTTAGGTGTTTTAAAGGCCCCTTATAAAATCCAGTTCAGTGAAGACTAGGCACAAGCTCATGTTCATGCTGCTGAGACATCATGCCAAGCCACATGTGTAGTATGATGTGAGTCATTGACAGCTGACTGCTGTCAATTATGCACAGGACTCCCTGCCTTTGCAAGGGCTCCAGGCAGTTCCAAAAGCTGATTCACATGGCAATAGTTTGGAAACAAAAGGTACCTAGTAGCAACAGAAACAAATAGGCAGAGATGAATATGTGAGGAATAAGAAGAAAACCCTATGTGTGCTTCAGCAGGTTCCTAGCCTGTGAGCATCTTTAGGGTATTTTTTCACTGCATGCATAACTAACCTGCTCAACAGAACCCTGCACAGACTTTTCAAATTGTATTAATATTTTACATCTAAATATGGAAAACTTTTGGTTTTAAAGTTTCTTCAGCTTGAGTCCTTTTATACAACAATTAGACTATTAACAATGATTAACTGTAAAATTAAAAACAGATACTTTTTCTGTAAGAACAGTTATGCAGTTATGCTGAGGGCAGGACAAGTGCTGGGAAAACATAAAATAATAATTCCACAATTCTGACTTAAGTACGTTGATGATGAGAATCCTTTATCCTCTTACCATTGGGAAGGTCAATCTCCTACAAACCATGTGTTTAGTGCAGCATGAAGGCAAAAGAGGCCTCACAATTGCTACCTCCTTTCAATGGTGTCAGTGTCACATAGTAGAGACGTTGCAATGATTATAACTTCTAGAAGGTCCTGGCAAACATCAAGCATAGTGATAGAATAAGGTGACCTTCAGTATGAAGTTTGAATTATTTATCTCCTTTCCCCTAAAGGCAGATGCTTTCCACAGCAGTAATCCTGACACCTGAGTAACAGAAAGAGCTGAATTTCTAGCCAAGCTAAAATGCCTGAGTGTAAACACAGTGCTAAGTCAGAGATGTGCAGCCCTTTAATCTATCACTTCCTGGAAACAACAGAAAAACAACCACAAGTGTGTTAGAGTTGTGCAAACAGAAGGGACAGAAATTTTCATCAGGGAGAGAATCTGAAGTCAGGCTAGATGGTTGAGAACAAATCACCCTGGCTGGCTCCTCAGCTCTTTTCCTCAGACCATTGTTAAGACCTGTGTGTGTCCATGGCTGGCAAAGCCCTCATTGCAGGGATGTAGTGAAATGGTGACTTGCAAAACCAACCCTTCGTCTGACTGAGTGGGAAAAGAACAGTACTCACAGGCTGACAAAATTGTGATTGTTCCCCTTTAGAAAAGTTCACTAGTAGCTGGATAACCTCACAAGATGGTATTTTTTTCTCTTTTAAAGAGCCTAATTTGAGTGCTTTGCTGCACATATTTCTTAGTATTGAAGCAAATGGCAACTGGATCTGGAAGCTCCCTTATTAAAGAAAAGGGAAGAGTTTCTGGTTCTAGGACGGGCCCCAAGCCACAATCACTTCAGTCATTGAGTGACTCAGTATCCTCTGAGGATGCCATTAATAAAAGGCAAAACATACAGCCCTAATTTAGTACATATTTTGTTCTTAGCAACACTCAGCTTCATCTTTTGATGTTTATTTTTTTAATGTTGACTTTTTCCCTGAGAAGGGATTCACCTGTTTTTCTGCAGATAAGATGAAACCTTCTCCCAACACTTTCGGACAAAAGTTGATTCACTAAATGTGCATTAAAAGCTGAATTACTTGTCTCTTTCAACTGGTAAAGTATATTTAGGTCATTCAGTAGCACAGGCTGCCCTGAATTCAACCAGGTATTTTTATTTTTAGTCAGGACAAAATATCCTTCAGATTTCTTGCTACCAAGAAACTTAGTCTAGATCAGACTTTAAAGATTGCCCCTTTCAGCAAAAACAGAGTCCTGCTGCCAGATTAGTTTTCAGTAGGTGAACAGTGGTTCCAGAGCTTTACCTTTGCATAGAGCAAGGACTTGATTTCTTGCAGCTTTTACACTGATAACTGTGACTAGGAAGAATGGCGCTATTTCGCTCACCGTCCAGATGACATCTGAATATTCTGTCAGATTTCACTTCTGGTGATATCCGTCCCTCTTAACTTGATTCTGCTGGGAATGTCCCATAAATATATTTGTCTTGGGTTCCTCTCCGAAGAGGTTTACACTTGCTTTTGAAGTCTTTAAACTTGAAGGAGAATTTGTACTAGATGTAGAAGGGATTAGTTATGTTGCAGGGTTTCTAGAAGGGTTTGGAATGTTTTTGAGTAAAAAATCTGTAGCAAAGATTCAGTAGTTTTCTAACAGAAAAAATTACTGACATAATAACTGAAAGGCAAATCCCATACACCACAGTGTTGTACTCAAATTTTTGCCCTCAAACACACAAAAAAGAAATCTTTCCAGTTGGGGAATTCTGAACTAGTTACAGGGAAAGCAAAACAAAACAAAATAAAACAAAAAAAAACCAAAAAACCCCCCAAAACCAAACAAACAACAAAATAAGATTCACTAGTCAATATATTCTACAGTATCTGGAATTCTATGTATTTGCATCAATTAGGCAGAAAAGACAAAAAAGGCATGAGGTTCTAGCAGTGC
Source organism: Neodrepanis coruscans (assembly GCA_013400695.1). NCBI lineage: Eukaryota > Metazoa > Chordata > Aves > Passeriformes > Philepittidae > Neodrepanis > Neodrepanis coruscans. The sequence goes on along the minus strand of VYZS01057629.1, from coordinate 8,394 downwards.
ACTCCTAGAGGTGTTTGCTGTTTCAAGAAAGAATTTGAAAGGATCAAAATGCAAGTTTTTCTCAGTCTCTGGTTGAAAGCACGTTGGAATTAGGGGGCTTGCTACTGTCATGTAGTTGAAAAATACCTGTTTTGCTACCATGTTTGTTACTCAGATGTTAATTACAGTATTTATGGAATAGTTTTCTACTTTATTTTCTGTTTAGAGCTTGGTGCTGCATCCTGTGCAAATCCTGTAATTCACTGACTAAGAAAAGAATGAGTATTGCTACAGTTTTATGGGTGTTAGGGGAATGGTATACAGTAAAATCACTTGGATAAGAATCAAGAAGATGAAGTCTCATATATGCTTTAACAAGCCTGGTAATAAACATCACTACCATGTCTTTCCGGTCTACTAATTGTCTTATGTGGCAAGTAAACACAAACACCAAATACTGCTACAGGCAGACTGCATGCCAAGAATGTAGCTGGCACTGGGCTTGCTAACTTCCCCAGCTTCCTCTAACATCTCACACTGGAGTGCTTAGTGTCTGTGTACACAAAACAAAGGTTTTCCTATTTCTAAATAGGGACCTAAACTACCTCAGCATCCTTTGATTCTATTCTGAGAAAACAAACTGATGTAAGCCAGGAACTTTGCTTCTGTTTGTAACAAAGAAATAGCATGTTTATTCACTTGAATGCATTCAGTAAATAAGCAAACCTATAAAGTTATAGTTGGACTGAGACCTAAACACATCCTAAAATTATGCATGAATCACACATCAAAACAAAACAAGTGTATTTGGGCAAAAAATTTAAGCTACCAAAATTGAACTTATCACATGAATGTAATACCAGAAAAGGTCTTGAGAGGCAATATTTGTTAAGTTGTAACTGTGATTATGAAAGGATACAATCATGAAATTTAATTTTTGTATTATTCAATGTAGTTTTTAACAAACTTCTAAAAAACATCCTCCTCTGTAATGTGTAGGTTTGCAGTATTTTAAGTGTCTCAGTAAGACTGTGTGGTTGTCATTTAAGCCCTCACAGAGTCTGTGGGAAACTCTGTTTTGCTTTGAAATTAATATTAACTCTCCTGTGCTATGATGGGCTTTCTTGATTTCAAACACAGGAAAGAATCTAGGGGCAAAGGGGAAGAATATTTCTTACCATGGCAGATGCATGGAAAGAAACTTCTAAGAGAAGAGCACTGATGGAAAATATCAATTATCCCTCAGGCTGATAAAGTCTAAAAAATGTGAAAGGCATCAACTTTCCCCAAAGCACAAGAGACTTTAAAGGTTGCTCCTCCTGGCTCTTTGAAGCTGTGACCTGGTACGAGGAACAAATTCTAGCAGCAATGCAGAGCACCCTTGTCCTTGTACCTCTCTGTTCTGCAACAGTATTTGTTTGGAAGGTATTTATTTGAACCTGTTCAGGTAATTGGTCAAAATCAAAACCTTTTTCTGATCAGTTTTTGTTTTAAGAAAATAAACAAGAAACCAGAATTCAAACAAAAAAAAAAGTTTAGATCACTTCCCCCATGCCCCCTTTTGCTGCATTAACCCACGGAAATATAACAGCTATGCTACACAAGCAAAGTGTTCAGGAAAATAAAAGTGTATCAGTAGAGTGAAACATCATGCTAGGGGTCCATTTTCCATCCTAAGTGCACTTCAGAGGCTGTATTTCAGACAAGCATTAATCTGGTCCTACGTCCCAATTTATGGAACATATAATTTAGGTTAATTTCCCATGGAGAGCACAAAGTTTGCATGCTCTAGGACTGGTCCCTAGCATGAACCAAAGCATGAGAAGTGGGAGAGACCTGGAGACTCACTTCTAAGGTGCCAAGCTACAGCACTAAGATAGGCTTACCATTCACACATGTCATAGTGAAGGGAGCAATAAATGGCTAGGAGAGAGCATGGACATGGTTTAAACTGATCTGACACTACAATTGAGAAGACAGCCTTTGATTTATACTTGCTGGCTGAACAGCAGCAGTGGCTTAAGGTATGACTGGCCCTTGCTGGGCTTCGACGCACTTTTAGTGAAGATTTTTTCCTTTTGTAGCACTGCCAAGAGCAAGGAAAGTGTGAGTGTTCCTTGTTTGCTACAGAAGAACAAGGATGACCTAGTTTAAACTGCTAGGGGAATTGTTTTGAACTAACCTGGCTTACATGGCACTGAGGCAGCAAAAGGTGCCCTTGTGGGTTCCCCTCTGGCTCTACTCTGAAGGCAGTGACCTTCAGAGATGTGCTGAGATGTTTTGCACAGGTCTGACTACCCGATAAATGAGCATGTGCATAATCTGTGACTGCAGGGTTTGCAACTACAAGTTGCCTTCACACACTTGTCTTTAAACAAGTTGCCTGGGTGAAGGCAGGGAAAATGTATCCAAAATCAGATTCAGAAGAAGATGAGAAAAGCTTTCATTTCTTTTTCTTATGTTTTCCCACTGTCTTTATCTCTTAAATAATTCTAAGCTTTTTGATAGCTTTTGACTGTCACTTTTTTCCCCCCTTCCAGCAGGTATCTTCATGTGATAAACCAATGCCCTTGTTCAATACAGCTCTCCCTTTTTTGTCATCTTCTCTAAAAACTATATTCCAAACTAATAAAAAGAATGTAAATGAATAGGTTGCAAGTAAGATAGTATTAAAAAAAACCAGCTGTGTTAGAAGATGATGGTGAGGACTAAGTGCAGAAGTAATCTTAAATGGGATGAAGGATCAATGAAGCTCAGATGGCCAGGAGTGACAGAAGCTGCATGTAGTGAATAGACTGCCATCACGAGCAATGGTGCTGCCTGAAGGGTCCAGAGCAAAGCAGATCACTTCATGATATAAGGGACTGAGGGAAGAGGCAGACAAAGGATTGTAAGCAATGAAGAGAAAACCTCTCCAAAGGCAAAGCCTGAGGGCTTAGCAGAATTCAGGAAATGGTGAAAAACCAGGCAAGTTAGACAGCTGTCCATCTTTACATGTGTGCTGCCAGATGTTGAATGAGGAGATGGCTCTGTGTCATTGGGAAAAAAGGTCTGGAAAAAATATATTGAAATCTTGTAATCTTATAAATCTTTCTTAGGTCAAAAATAAAATTTAGAATCTCCCAGGTGGAAGTTCTTAACATAGATATTTAACAACACATACTTAATCACTTTTGTCAGGCCCCAAGTTGATAGTGCTAAATATGTGTTTATATGGCAATCCAGCTCCATGGTAGCAGTTTTGGACCTGTATATCCCAAAAAAGGAATGGGCCTGCTGTTTTGGAGACGTGGTCAGCCTAGCAGCACAGAAAAATATCACATCTGTGGTGTGTGTGATTGCATGGGACTTCTGCAGCTGAGCTTTTTTCTCATCCAGTACTCCACAAAAGTACTTACACTGAAACTACAGTCAACCAAATTAGGGGGCAAGAAGTCAAAGTAATGGAAGAAGCTGTTGGGATCAAGAAGAGAGGGAGAGGCTGAAGAAGCCAAGAAAATGTCTCCCAGCTTTTTTTCTTCATTTCTATTGGGAGATTGTTTAAATGAAAAGAAAAATGTTGAAATTATTTTACAGTAGCTATAAATTAAGCTGTTAGAAAAATCTGCCAGCTCTTCACTTTTTATTTGTTTATTACTTCTGAAGGTTAATAAATAAAGTTAATCTATGAGTATGAATAATTGATCCATTGTTTGTCATGCTTAAGATCTAGGGTCAGCCTGGTAAGTAGTTCAGCACAGCAGGACCTAGAAGCACCTCACAAATGCTAGTCAAACACTCAGCCTGTGGTACAGCACACAGGGAGAGCTGGCTTACTTCAAGCAGGATTCAGAAAAAGTGGAAGGCTGTCCAGCCCTGTTGTTAGGTGTTCACCTGAAGAGAATCCATTAATTATGTTGAAAGCTATGACCATGACCTGGAACTGTCTTTGAAACCCGAGCACATGATTGTGAAAGCAGTTACAATGGCCAAGAATGTAAGGAATCTGGGTTCTTTGCTCTGTACAGATCATGTCAATTTTGGCTGCAGCAGTCTTTTGTTTCATTGCATCCCCAAAAACTGGCATGGTAGAAAACTGTGCTCTATGCTAGCAGCCTGCCTGTGCACTGTCACCCACTACAGTAGTAACGTTGGGACATCTTGTCTACCAAAAGTAAGCTAAAATCTGACAGGAGTTCACAAGGGCAATAGCAGCCCCAGAGTGGGGGTAAAACTCCTCTTTTGCAGTAAGTTCAAAGTATCAGGAACTCTTACCACAAATGCAGACCATAAGCAAGGCTATGCTAAAAATGATGTATGCCAGGGACAAAGACACCGAGGGGAAAAATCTGAGACTTGATTCTCGAGATAGTTCTGGATGAAATGACGCCTTGAGCTGTGAACAAGGAAGCACATTGCCCCATTTTGGTGAGAAGTAAACTTAAATTTAGACTCCTTTCCATCAATAAGATCAAATTAACTGAATATATCATGTAATTCTTTGACTGAAATCAATCCACATGCCTGACAGAAGGGATAGTAGTGCTGTGGGTAAGGCAGATAACTGACTTCAGTGCCATCAGTGGGGAAAGGAAAACTCTTTGAGAGGGTGGGAAAAACTTTTTGCAATAAACCAGTCAGGCATGTAAAAGCCAAAATCACTGAGTTCAATGACAGCACTGTGAAAAAAAAGACAACTAAAAAATAAGGTAAGCCAAGAAAGAGCAAAGTATCACATGCATGTAACAAAAATTCATCAGCCTTTTCAAAAAATTGAATACAAAGCTTTTTAGCATAAAGATGCTCCCCACAGGTGCTGTATTAACACTGGAACTGCAGAATAAGTCTTTGATTTTTGAACAGAGAGCAAGATTTGTGAAATGCACAGAAACTATCATGGATAATCAGATCCAGTGAAGATGCAACTGCACAACCAATTTGGTTTCAAACACAGTTACTGTCCCTGAGGGCACAGTCAGTCCTGACTATAGCTGCCCACCCCAAGGGCTCCCCCTGGCCCTGCTCCCCATAGTCAGTGGGGCTGGTGGGACAGGCTGTGGCTGATAGGCTCTGCCATCACCCACCCAGGGTAGCCCCAAGACTCCCAACCCCAGCAGACACCAGTCCCTGTGGTGCCCCCGACAGTTTTGATAGATGAAAACTGGGGAAAAACTTGAGAAATGAGCATCTAGAATTTGACCAAGCATGCTCAAAGCACTGAATGAGTTAATGGTTTGTTGCATTGCAATCATGTCTACAAAGTTTGTAATAAATACAGGTGCAATAAATCTTTAAAAACGTCCTACAAATTTGGTCTGTGGAAATTCCCTGCGAAGAAACACAGCTCAGGTGTATGTAGCATATGATTTACAGATAACTGGGCTTCAGTCAGTAAGTTGGTTTTGCCTCCAGAGCAGAAATAGAAAGCTGCATGTGATGGGATAGAGTCCTTGACAGAGACAAGAGTAGTTTATATATGTTTTAAATGTCCAGGGTTTTATGAAAGTTCCAGCTGCTATGATTACTTTGCAACCCAAGTAAGGAAGAAATACCTGTTTTTGTCAGACATTATGGTCAAATACAGATGTTAGCAACTGGTGGAGGGAAGAAAGCTCAAAAAAACTGGGTGAAGTCGAGACCTGACCCATGTAATGCAGTAAATATAACTAAGGAATACTAAAAGGGCCTAACAGACTTAGAGCAAAGCCAGGGTAGCAAATGCCAAAGTTGTACTGCATGGAGCAAGAGAGCGGCTGGGGGAAAGGGGCCCAAGGACCAGTCACCTCACCACTGACCACCTGCAAAAGGGAGGAAGACCTTAAAAGCCAGGAAGGAGGTGTCTCATCAGGGAGGTGTAACTAAGCTTTTGGTCCATTCCTGGTCCTCACCTGGGCTGAAAGCTGAGCCAGTATGCAAGCAGCTTCAAAAGGAAGTAATTTACCTTAGGCACACAATCAGAGAAGGAATTTCTACTGATTAAAAGAAAATCGGAGCTGTGCAGAACTGGCCAAGTCTCCAGATGTTCATGGAGCTTTGTGCAGTCTATTTGTGGGGTTTTCCAAATTCCAAAACAATTGCATAAAATGAGTAAGAGACTAGTTTGGGGTCATTTTCAAAGGGGGAAAAGGAAACGCCATGTTTCAAAATCACTTTCCTACGAAACATGGATACTAGTGCTTACAAACTGTGAGTGGGACTAACACAAGAAGACAAAGAGAAGAAAGAAGCTTGTTAGTGATCATACAAACTGTTCTTTCCTTTCCCTCTACTCCCCAAATCCCTCTTCCTAGATCCTTCCTGCAACTTAGCAGTTGTTCTTAATCTTAAGAAGTCTCAGGAGTTTTACAGTCTTTTGCAATACATCCGCACCACAAGAGAATATTTATTCTTTCTGTATTGTACTTACAGACTGCATAAATCTGGTCCTTTCAATTGGTAATGGTTTCTTGTAATTTACTGAAATTATAATTTAAAAAAACCACAAGCTGCTTTTATTGCATTATCGATTCAAAGTTTTCATGAATTCCTACGTCAGTCGTGCTTCATAGACTTGAGTACATACAATGCAGTAGGCCAGACATGCGTGCTACATTCCAACAATATGGTGTCAAACAAAGTATTAAATCAGATGTCAAAATAACTTTAATAAATACCTCTGATCTGACTCAGCTCTTCCCAAATTAGGGCTTGTCTGAAAGGGGAAGCTTTCTGGCACAGTGATTGTGGGGAAAAAAACTGTTTCCCTGGTGTAATTTTGGAAGTGCAGCAGTCTGGAATAGAGTTACAGAGCTTCCACACAGGAATTTATACCGTATAATCTATAGCAGAAAAACAGTTTAGGCTAAATGGTTAGCTGGTACTGTGTAGAAAGGTGAATTCAGGTGAAATCCTCTGCAAACCTTAAGTTTCAGAGCAACTGTAGGAAGGTACAATCTGTTTACCTGGGAGTAGATATTAGGGAGACTGACAAAAGAAGTGATCCCCCCAGCAGCCTTCAGGATGCTGCAGGGTGTCCAACAGGATATCTCCCAGCTGGGCTTGCAAGCTGCAACGGGGGTGCTTCCCAAGGATCTCTGTGCTGGGCAGCAAACAAGCTGGGATATGTTTCTTCTTTTCCTGCCAGGAGCCACTGTGGCTGGCCATGGGAAGTTGAGCTGGGGAGGGCTGCTGGTCTATAGTAGATGGCCACATCTGAGGTAATTGCTATCTGCCTGAAAACTTCCCTTGATCTAGTTTCTGTGTGATGGGGCAGACGGCCACATCCCCCATGTAGGCTCTAACCCGTTTGGGAGAAAGTCCTTCCTGTGCTGGTTTATCCCAGCACTAACCTCAATGGCATAGCAGTTTGCTTGGATGTCGCTGTGTGACCCTTCAAGACCAGCACAACCCCATCTTGGACATTACATACCTCAAAGCCAAACCTCTTTTACCTGTTCTCGTCCTTATTCTGATAGAATTTTTTAAACACGAAGTTGAAAGAAGGAAGTTTTTTTCTTGTGTAATATAGGTATTCTTAAACTTGCTTTTAGAGATTCTTATGCTCTGAATCAGCCATGACACCTTAAAAAATGAGAGCTGCACACTAATGATTACTTCTGCTATCAAGGGCTGGTCTCCTGTATCATTGCTCACATGCTCAAGCTCCCAAAGCAATGACAGAATTCAGCCTGCAACTGAAAGACAGAATATGGCATTCGTTGTCTTTATGGCTGTGACTAATTTTTGGTACATTTCTTTCTACAACGTGAAGGAAAGAGGCCTGTATCTAAAAGATTTGATTCTCCTTTGCTGCGTTCCTTGTGTAGGGTCAGTGCAAAATTATTGACAAGAAATGTCTCCAAAAAGGTAACACTTTATACCTGCTTTGTGGAAATATAAAGGACTGGAAAACTATATGGAGCAGGGCTATTTTCATCTGCACGGTTGTCTCAGCGAGTGGCTGTTGCAGGATGTGTTTAGCAAAGGAACACTGGTACGGCTGGGGAGAGACTGTACAGAAGTTTGCCACACACTTCCCCGAGGGCTGCCTGTGCGCAGCGGAACCCTGCAAATACGTGTTCGTTAACACCTGCCTCGGGCAGTACCTCCTGCCGGATGGCGGAGCTTTGCACGGCTGTGTGCTGCCGAGCGTGGCAGCGGAGGCCCCCACACACCGGCGTGACTCTCCGCTCCCCTTCCAGCGACCACGCTCCTCTCACTCCTCATTCGGACGCGGGTTTCCCCGTCCCGAGCAGCCAGACACGCGTCCCCGGGACAACACACCGAGGGCAGCGCCGGAACGAGACCGGACGGGAAGCGACAGGACGAAGCGAGATCCCGGAGGGCGCTCGGGCCGGGGCGGGGCGGGGCGGGGCGGGGGCGAGGCTGAGCCCGGCTCAGGGAGCGGCGCGGCTCCGGCTCCGCCTCTGCTCCTGCCCCGCCTGGACGGGACGGGGC
>VYZS01057623.1:25474-35578 GCA_013400695.1 Neodrepanis coruscans | reverse complement strand
TGTCTGGAGAAAAAGAGTAAGGTAGGAATAGTGGACTTACAAATACACTAAAAATGCAGGCCAGGTGAGTTTTTAATTTGATTTCTAACAATATTCATGAATACACATTTTATTGCAGAGAAAAATATTAACATATAACTATTACTGGGGAACACACACACACACACGAAACAACTCTTTCTCTCCTAACAGAAAGATACTTATTTAAGTGGTGTATATATTTATACCTTGTGCATTAATTCATTTTTACATGGTGGAATTTCTATAATTAGTGCAAATCCATATAGCTCTCTGTGTGTATATACTTTCATATATATATATACATATATACAAAAATATAAATTTAATATGGTTAAATTTTATCGATATAGCAGTGTTACTAAGATAAACTCTTTTTACAAGGATTGGTGAAATATTTTTAGATAAGGAATTGGTTGGATGGTTGCATCCAATAGGTAGCAATCAATGGCTCAGAGTCCCAGTGGATATCAACGAAAAGTAGTGTCCCTCAGGNGAGGGATGGAGCACCTCTCCTATGAGGAAAGGCTGAGAGAATTTGGATTGTTCAGCTTGGAGAAGAGATTTGGGGTGGTCTAACTGCAGCCTTCCAGTACCCAAAGAGAGCCTACAAGAAAGATGGAGACATACTATTTACAGAGATATGTAGTGATAGGGGAAGGGGGAATAGTTTCAAACTGAAAGAGAGTAATTTTGGATTAGATATTAGGAGAAAGTTCTTTGCTGTGAGGGTGGTGAGACACTGAAGCAGGTGGCCCAGGGAAGTTGTGGATGTTGCATCCCTGGAGGTGTTCAAGGTCCTGTTGGATGGGGCTCTGAGCAACCTGGTCTAGTGGAAGGTGACCCTGCTCATGGCAGTGGGGTTGGAATGACATGACCTTTAAGGCCCTTTACAACCCAAATCTTTCTATGATTTTATGATTGTCCAACAGCAAGGAGGAAGAAGGTTTACTGAGGCTAGGTAACTGAAGCTAATGGGGTTAGTTTACTATATTTGTTTAGAAAGAATGGGGACATAATGGAAACATAATTTATGGAAAAAGAAAGGATCTCAAACTACCTTCCAGACCAAAGGAAGGCACTTCCTGAATTCAAGGCTCTGTAGCCACTTTTTGATGGTTTGGGACAGAACATTCTTTTATCAATTTTCCCAGAAAAAGTCTAAGTTTTCTTAAGTGGAAAAGCATTTTTTCTTCCTGCATGCCATTTCTGTTTCTGAGTTCCATGGATTAAAATTTATCATTTGAATTGCCACTACTAAATTTTCTTACTGGAGGTATTTTTCACATAAATTGTGATGAGAGTATTCTCATAGAGCTTTTCCTGAAACAAGCAGGTATGGGTCTTTAGCAAAAGAATACTGTTTGCCTGCTAATAGGAAAGGTCTTTAGCCAATTAAGTACTGTAGCGACTTAATTTACTGAGACGAGTTGATGTTGGCTGCTTTGGATCAACAGCACAAAGTTCAGGGTTGACATCCTGGCCCCATTAAAGGTAGTACCAATACGATCGTTGTCCTCAGAAAAGTGGGGACATAACTCAAACACTTACCTAAATTTTCTAAATTACTTGACTATGCAAAGTTGTTTCACAACAGTCAACTTTAAGTTTTCTAATTTTATCTCTCCAATTAGAGATACATTTGCAAGAACTCCTCTCTCATGGTTGTTTTCCAGTGGGACAGATTCTGTCATTTTATAGTTTATGGGGTTGTTTCTCTGTAGAGCAATTTCTTCTAAAAATTGTGACGTTTCTTGCCTTAAATGTCACTCTTTCTGCACCTTCCTAGGCTCAGGTCTTTCATGTTTAACACCAGGGATTTTTGGACTGTGGTATGCATACTCCCAAGAGCACAGGAACTATTGCGAACTCTTTAATCCTTGCTAGGGTTTCTGCAGAAGGCAGGGGAGAAGGTTCTGGGCTGAGGGAATAGTAGGGGATTTTTTACCCTGATTTTAGCTGTTGAGAGAGCACCGACACATTGCCAGGAAAGCCAGAAATCCTTGCTCCTGACTGGCACATTCATCATGGTAGTATCCTAGTTGGGGAATTCTTGCTCTTGATTCAAGTTTTCAGTGCCTTTGGCTTAGGTCTTGCATATGTCCACACAAGGATCCTGGCCTGTCTCACCTGCCTGCTTTTGACCTCAAACCAAACAGGTGATCATTCAAGTTACAGTTCACTTTGGAGTAAGTTACTTATGTACCATTTGGAAAGCAAAGCAGAAATCAATTAAACATGTTCTTAATTTTATCACCAAAGACATCCAAGATATTAGTGATGGTTTGCAAAGGCTGTTCCTATTGTTTCTGTTTTATCAGACTACCTGGCTGTGCTGTTTTCGTATTGCGCTTCTGGGTCTATGCCAGCAATGCCTGGCTGTGTTGCTCTTGGGTTCATTTATTACATCTATGCACACAGATCCTTCATCATATATAAACTTTTCTCAGAGCTTTTAAATTGTTATTTTTCTTAACTGCTAGTAATACTGTGAAATGTTTCTTCCTGTTGACTCAGTAATTTTCTTCTCTTTCAGTGACTGGGAGGAAAAGGGTCACCCATGAACAAAACATTTTTATCTGTGTAAATTAGAAAAGATATTTTTCTACTGTGTAGACATAAAAAAACAACCTCTACTCTTTTCCCATGTCCACTTCTTCAGGCCCTAGAAATACAGAAACCTCTTCCTCTTCTCTCCCTCTCCCCTCTGTTCTCCTCCCCTATGCTCCCCTGTTTTCTACATTAATCCTGTAATGCTAAAACACTGCCTTATACACTGTGAGTATTTCTGCTGACCAGATTGTGAAAGAGTTAGCTTTACACTTGAGTAGCTCTCTGAAAAGGTAGCTGTGCTACTTACTTGTGTAAACTGCTTAAATATATAAATTATGTCCAAGATGGGTCTGAATGCTGAAGGGCCAAAAAATTCACCTGCATTATAAAGCTCTGCCTCATGCCCTGTGCAGGGGGACTTCACCATCCTTTAGGCAGAAATTCTATTGTGACACTAACTGGTTGAATTATTGATAAAATAATCAGATGGGTTTGCATATAAGTTTTCACTGTTAAATGCATTGTTATGTCAACTTTTCATTGAGTATTATTCAATTACAGGCTTTGAAGTATATCTCATAACAATATTTTTTAGATGTATCTGTCTCTGTTTCCAAAGAAATGTTAAAAGGCCTTTTGCATTTATGTCTTTTTAATCTGGATTTTTATTTGTTAGTCAGTCTATTGTACATTATAATTTTTCTTTTACATAGTCTGTTGATTGACTGCTTTAAAGACAATTGTGTTGGCCAATAAAAGCCAAAGTGATTAAGAATTTTCTTATGCTCACAGTATGGCAAAAGCTGTTTGGCTTGGCACTGTCCAACTCTATAGTGTTACTTCTGTAATATCTGTTCTTAATAAAATGTAATAAAGAGCTTAATGATGTGCCCCCGGTTCTCAAGGCTGTTACTGCTTGACAGACTAAGAAGGACCTCCTCAGAAAGTTATGTAGGTATCATCAGCCAGAGTTTATTAAGCTCCACTCACCCTCACTACCCTGCTGGAGTCAAATAAAATGAACATATAAGTTATTGTGGACAAGGGCTGGATGCTGTAAAAATTCCAGGAGGGCACATGGCAGAGCTGTCCCAACCAGGAGCCACTGAAGCATAAGAGTAAGAAAAGTTCTACCTCCAACTCCAATTGTTTTTAAGCATTTTCAAAAAGTGTTTTTGATAGGATAGCCCTTGTGCCATGCCTGAGTTTGAACTTCAGTTACTTTGTGAGTCTGACTCAGCACTTGAGCTCAAGGGCTGTTTGGACATAGGGCCTGTGTCAAAGCCTTATACATTGCCAACTTGTTTTTTATGGGCTAAATGCTCTGTTTCTTGGGCTCTGTCTAGGTTCCTGACACTGCTTGGGTGGCCATAAGCAGTGCTACTGGCCCACTTTCAGGACTACAATTGCACCTGGTGGGGACAATGGCTGCTGCTGGACTTGCTGCATCTTTTGAATGATGCTCTGTAGTGACACAGCCGCTCAAAGCCCACAGCTCTGTGCAGGCAACTCTTGGGTTTGGGGTGACAGGAAGATTTTGTTTTCAAAAGCCTGCATTACCTCTGTCACCTGCTTTACAGTACAGCCTTACAACATTTCTATGGGTAAAAGCAGATGTTTTGGTGGAGGAAGATGAATGAACAAAAAGGTTGGGATTGGAGCATGAAACCAGCCTCAGCACAAGGAAAATGCTTTACTCAACTCCCACACGTTTATCAGCATCTTGGAAAGATACTTTAACAATGTCTATAGATTGCCCTGAGGAATTGAGGGTTTAACTGCTATAGCAAGAGCCTGCTTCACTAATCAGACAATTTAATCCCATTTACAGTGTAATATATATTAATAAAAAAGAAAAGAAATTAAAGATACCCGAGGGATTCTCCAGCACAGCATTATATTTTAATAAATATAACATCAAAGTAGAAGTTACTGGGAATCAAGATAATGTGTTACACTAAACTGTGATCAAAGAAAGAGATATAATGTATAATTTTGATCATCTATAAGCACCAAAGCTGAAACAGCTTTATGTACGAGGTTAAATACATACACAGATGCATATATTAACTGCAACTGTGAACTTAGATGTTCATTTTTAAAAATGTCTCTAAAAGTTTTATCCCATCCATATCTACTGTCCAATGGTGAGAAAGAGACCTGATTAACAAAGTTTGGGGAAAGGCTTCAAAAGAAATTTTTAACTTTTCTACCACAAAGTTTATTTAAGCTACCAGTGTTGCTGTGAGCAATGACCAGTTTGGTTTTTATATAAGGATGATACATTCTCTTCTTTTGAAATATGAGTAGCAGATATTTCAATAGAGGAATCTGAAAAAGTATGATGTCACATTCTTTTCAACATTAGGAAAGCATTTGGATAAAACCAGGAAAAAAAAAAATTTCTGTTTTCCAATACAACCATTAGGGAAACATGAACATATGCCATGATATGCAATAAGAAATAAAAAGCTCTTGTAGAAAATCCAGTTTGCCAAACTGGGCTAATGGGAATGGCTTACAAACTTGACAGAAAATTTCTCGTGGGAGAAAAACCTGACTGCAGGAGACCTGTCTGCCACATACTGGGGCGTGTGTGTGTGTGTTACAGCTCAGTCCTCTGGTAGAGGTAACAGTGCTGTGTCTCCTCATACTTCACCTCAATTAGCCCCAAGGCTTGAGGGGCTATTTGCTTTCTCTTGGATGTCTAGAGCATTCAGGGAGGCTGTGTCTGCAATTCTGCCTCTGATTTCCAGTTTTATGCGTATTTGTTGTTCTTTTCACCAAATAACACATGCCATGAATGAACAAACCTCCATATCATGGCATTTTAAATGAAAATCATAGTGCCTTTATAGGTCTGTGCTGCAAAACAATGTAGAACTGCTGCCACTCAAAAACATCTGTGTGTTTTCTGGAATAAGGCTGCTCTTTATTAGATAACATATATGCTTTCATGTCATTCTGCTAGAATGGGGCTTCAGTTTTTTGCACTGGAGAGAAGAAACCAAAATAAAGAGTGACCTCTGAATAAAATGATAAAGACAAATTAGAAACTCTTTAGTGCTGTATATCAGTAAAAAAAATTTTACAAAGTATGAGTACAAATATTGCTATAAAACGTTTTATATATATATCTACATATATATGTATGTATGTATGTATGAATGTAGCATAGGAAGTATGTAAGTCTGTGCTATGTGAGTGTATATAAAAATGCCAGAAATATTACTTATTTTTAAAAACATAGTGTCTTGGTAAAATTCTAATCTCAACAGCTTCACTAAATGATTAATACCTGTTGCACGAGCAGTTTACTTCATCTGGATAACTGCACATAGAGTTTACTGGTTTAAAACTATTCTAGATAGGAAAAAAATTCTAGCCACTGGTGTGTTCCATATCTGCCCTGTCCTCAGTCATTTCCACAGAACAGATTCTGTTTGCTCTTCTTTAGCAGATATTACATCTTCATGTTTTTTAAACAATTTAACAGTCACCGTATCACTGTTTTAGAATTGCAAAGCAGCTTTTCCAACTTGACTTTTCCAGGTACAGTTCTGTCAGTCATTAAAATAAACTTGGTATGTCCTATTGAACTAATTGTAAGCTTATTTATGACACTGAAGTGTTTTTGTCTCCATGATGAGACAGAAAAACTTTATGTTATGGAGTGACAGGGAAACTTATTGGGTGCTTGTGGCAGGGACAGTGATGCTGGGGTGTGAGGTGACTGGAGAGGAGATGAGTGGTTCACCACAGGCACATAAAGTTTCTCACCAAGAAGGCAGTGTGTGCTTGCCCTATACACCTTACACTACATCCAAGATATTAAAATGGTACCACCTAGCAAAGCAAAGAAATCTATTGTCCTGAGCAAGAAATTAAAGCAAATTTCTTGGGAAAAAATCAAAAAGGTGAGAAAACTGACTGATGCTAGCAATGAAAGCATCTGCATCTTGCTTGTGCAAACTCCAGCACTATCATAAGGGTGGGCATCTGCAGAACTGCCTCTGCTTGCAGGTATGTCTTTCCCTTTGTTTTGAGATGATTCTAAAAAAAAAAAAATCTCCCCAAAAGATCTCAGCTTTATGGGCTGAGCAAGGAATAAAACCCTCCACTATGAGGAGTGCAGCACAGAAGGAAGGCTTGGTAGGAAACAGGACACTCCCATGCTGCTCAGAGAAGAATCATAGAATATTTTAGGCTGGAAGAGACGGTTAACCTAACACTGCCAAGTCCTCCACTAAACCGTGTTTCTAAATGCTACACCCACATGTCTTTTAAATACCTCCAGTGATGATGACACAACCACTTCTCTGGAGAGTAACGAGGGGCTCCAGCACCAGTTCCCACTTTATCAGTGGGAACGATGTTCCCTTCTCACTGCTTTAGATATAAACTCTTTTGATTAAATCTCCTGCTTCCTTAGGGAAGCCTGTCTGTGAAAAAACAAATGAAATGGGGAAGAGGAAGGGGCTTGGCCAAAAAGGTCTGTTTAACCAGCTGGGCACACCTTGGTTTGCATGGTGAGCACTGACGCAGGCAGTGGCACAAGCGTCGGTGTGCCACCTCCCCAGCTGCCAGGGTTCATGCATCCCCACTCACTCCCCATGCACGTATGTGAAGTGCATGTGTGCAGCATTCATGTGTACATACAGTGTGCATATGCAGTGCATGTCTGGTATGCTCTGCCCACCAGCTTCTCCTCATCCCTTCTGCCTCACAAACCACAGCCAAGCAGGAGTGGGAAGCAAGCAGTGTGGCCCTTTCTCAAGCCACCTCAGAAGGGCTAATGCCCTGAAAGGCACAGCTTGCAGCAGCAGCATGTAACAGCACTACCTCATCCCAGCCTCAGACAGTGAAAAGGTGTCAGGTCATTTTAGAGACAACATAAGAGCATTTCTCCTCCTAGCCTGGGCTGAAGTAAAATGTCATGGTCTGAGTTCAGCTCAGTAATTATTACTTCAGCTCTTTAATGTATGATAGAAGGGTAAAATAGGGAACCTTTCTTTAGTGAACACTTTCATTCTTTCAGCTGGGATTTCCTTTGTTCTGCCTCAGTTCGGTGCCAGCTAGCAGCTCAGACCTTCTAGCACAGTAGTCTTTGCACGAACATGTGTTGAGGCAATCATTGTGTCTGTATTCAGCATGCTTATTCAGCTTTGTTTTAATAAATCTGGTAATAGACTTTCAGAGGCAATGAAGGGAAAAGAATAATTTGGAAACAAAGCTGTTGAAAAGAATACAATGCACACGCAGTAGACAAGAGTGTGATTTTGCAGGTCTGTGCAGCTGTTTTATTTCTCTAGAGGATTTTAATCAATCTCATTACACAGGGAAGCAAAGGGATTTTAAAAACAGTGTGGTGATAATCAGTCAGTAGAGAAAACAAAGGGATATTTTTCCTTTCTCATATCCCTCACTTTTGTTTTCTCCCTTCCATGTGATTTTATTCATGAAAGTGTCAGATTACCTCATTTTAATGAAAAAAAACTATCCATGCTGGGGTTTTGCTAGAGAAGCAATTTCAGTCTTTGTCCACTACATCATTTAATCAAAGATATCCCAAATGCTTTCAAGATTTCCATGGCTGCACCAATCTGATTGCCATCAGCGTAATGGCTTTCCCAGTGGATTGGAAAAAACCTGTAATTGGACATGAGCCCATCCTTTCAAGTGGGATTAGTATCTCTGCTGTTTTCCCCTAAATTTCAGGGTCTGATATTTTTGTCCTGCTCCTTGTGTACTTACTGCTCCAAAACTACCCTCCAGTGCCATCTTTTGAGTTGAGCTACACATGCACAGCCAAATGAAGGACATGGAGCTGCACTGCCATGGAAGAGCACTTCTCTGTGTCATTGGGAGCAATTGGTGTTTTATTAAACCTAGGGGGTGACCCTCCACCCCCTTAAAAAAGAGAAGTGTATGTGTGGGGTAGGAATTTGCCACCTTTCACTCCTAAAGGCTTTCAAACGGATTTATCCAACAACCTGCTCCTACCCACACCCTCTCCTCAATGCCATGCATACCAGGACACTTAAGCAAAGCACAAGCAGCACTTTCCCTACCTCAGCAGCCACCTTCTGCAGATCCCACCTAGAGGCCCGAGACTTGGCTCCTCTCCTGTCCTCCATCCCTTAATTGTGTATCACCACACCAGCACTGCCAACTCACACAGTGCTTCCTGCAGACCATCCACAAGCAGGACCTTTCACCATGGGGCAAACGTGACCTCCCTGTGGTTCACCAGAGGATTAAAGATCCTTCAGGTACACCCCTGAGAGCAAAGGATCACAGGGATCCTTGAGAGATGTGGAACTTCATGTGCTGCCTTGTTCTCTGCCTGCTTTTGTAGGTAAAAAAGTATTTAGTGCCTTCTCCGGGGAATCCAGAACTGTGCCTGTACACATTTTTGCTCTGCTTTGTGTTAGATGGAATACTCAGATAAAAAACCTACCTTTGTCTTTTCTGGCAATAATATTGGTTCCCTAACTACTTCTTTTTGGTTCTCCCCCTGCATCAAAACTTTTCAGAGCCTAACTTTCAGTGCAGTGGTGTTTGCAAAGTTATTCAAGTGTTTACATTGCCAAAAGCAGAGGTAGTCTCAAAGAGGAATGCTTGACTTGGCTGGGGGAAGACTTGCCATCAGCATGGAGACAACAGGCACACTGTTCACCTTCTGCCAGTCCCTGTACCATGTCTGAATCACTGTCAGCAGGTACAGTGGCACCAAAGCACCTGACTCCTGACCAGATGGCAGGACAGAGGAGCACACATGGGATGTTCTACATGGAGAGAGATGATTTCATATAGGAAGATACGGGCTTATGAAATGGCTCATTTGGGTTTGATGCCTGCTGTGTAAAACTTTCATTTTAAGGCATTTCTAGATCAGTTTTTTGGACTGGTGTTATATCAGGGGACAGTGGAAGAAACAAAGACAGATCAGGTGGAACTGAAGGTGACAGGTCCTTCTCTTGACATGATTGAGTGAAATATCCTTGGTGTCAAGAGCACAGTGGACAAGGCTCCACATGAAAGAACAGAAACACTGTATGTCTCCCCTTCAAAGTAAATTTGGAGTTCAGAGGGCACATGAAGAGTGCCCAAGACTTGTTTGCTTTTGCTGGTGCAGAGGGTAGATATCACCAACAAATAAAACTGTTTAGAAGTAACATTTACTCCTGAAAAGAATTGGCTTTGATATATGTGAAGCTAAAGATAATTTTCTGATATTTATGGCAGGAGTTAACTAACTATGATTATGTAATACAGGAAGTGAATGATTCCTGTTCTATGAGTCAAGATAACGCACAAAAGGTATGAGTGCAAATGTGGCAGAACAGAAAAGTGAAATTGTGATAGAACTCTTGAATGCTTAAAAGTGAGGGTTTAAAACCTGCTGTCACAAGCTGGACAAAAGGAGACAGGTACTGGGTGGGATTTGAGTCAAAATATGGAACAAAAATAAAGATATAAAATGACCCCCTCATGAAAGCCCTTTCATTTGCCAGCCACATCTTTCAGGCC
>VYZS01057623.1:0-12487 GCA_013400695.1 Neodrepanis coruscans | reverse complement strand
AATATGGTGAAGAGATACATATTGCTTTTTGCTGCTCTGAAAAATCAATTGTCCTTCAAGCCTTGGTATATGCAGAAGAAAACATTTCTTTATTATCCCTCTCTTGATTTTCTTCCACAGGTTTAAGCATAACGTCATTCTCTGCATGGTACCTCAAACAGTAAATGAATTATTGCATTGTTCTTGGGAAGAGACTCTGAAGAAGTTCAGGCACTAAAAAAATCAGTGTCCACCCACACTTTACTTTTAGCATTATCGCACAACACAAGCACAGAATAGCTCAAATTAAGTTAGAAATCTCAAATCTTTTTTTCTCCTGTCCTTTTGACTAACAATGTAATGTGCTTCTCAGCTCCTTAAATTGGAGAAAGTGGTCTCACTAGAGTAGCAAACTTCTGTGAAAAAGATTTATGTACAATTATGACTAGTAAGAGAGGAAAAAGAAAAGCAATTTCATGAAAGCATAGATAGCTGCTGCAAAAGGTAGACTGGCTGGGAAGGGAAAGTTAGGGGAAAAAAAAGACACTCTTTCTTCTCTGAATATTTTAAACATGGCACTGCTTGCAGTGTGATGAGTGCTGAAAAGAGATCACAGCTGGCTCTCAGAGCTGCTTGTAAAATGGAAGAAATTATGAATTCTACTGTCATCTTTCTTTGTCTTTGTCCTCTCCATATTTACCTCATCTCTGTCTTTTGGCTTTTTGGGGAATCCATATAGGCATTCTCTTTTTGCTTGACTGGGGTCTCTAGCTGCCAATGAATATGGTAGCAATGTATAACAAGACAGCAGTGGCTCAGCACCTGCTGGTGAGGACTAGAAACCAAATTAGTTAGCAGGATCCCTGACATTCAGATTAAGGGTTGCCAAAAATTTCTGTCTGGGAAAGACTTGAAATAGATTGCACCTGGACCATTAATTTTTTTTAACAAATAAAGCAGCTAGCTAATGTGAGAAAATAAAGGTTGGGTAAAAATATGAGGAGAAGAGACCATACTGTCAGTCAGCTATGAGGCATCAACATTAGATACAGCTCCTGCAGCTTGTGAGCACATTCAAGGCAAAAGCAGAAGCACAGGAAAAAAATCTGGCACGAAAGGAAAAGCAACAGAGTTTTGAAACTAACTTTGACATCACCAATGGTTTGGCCCTCAATCCTCAGGGGAGCAACAATTATTAGTGGAGTCTGTGTGTATGGGCTTTACAGCATTGGAAAGCTCAGAGAGAGCTGTTTTCCATACAGAAAACCTGTCTGCAACACAAAATCAGGTCTGACTGTGTGTATTTCTGGATCAGTTCTAGCACAGAGATGCAGATGCTGTACCCTTTAGGATGGTTTATAGGAACACAGACCACCTGGAGAATCAGGTCTGATCCTCCACTGCTTTATTCTTAGGGCCAACCATCACTCCTTTCTTTAATAGTTGCTCATAAGTCACAAGTGATTCACATTTTCTTGTCTTCATCTCTAGTTAGATCATAATTTAGAAGCCCAGGTGCAACTTAGGCAAAAAAAAAAAAAATCATTAATGCACCATTATTTTATTTGTACTCCCTGCACCCAATGCTAAACTTTCAATTAAATATTCTTATAAAATACATAAGTGGTAGAAAAGTTAGAACAGCATTAGGTAAACAAAGCATCTGGCCAATAGGAATATTTATCCTGCTGTAGTTTGTTACCATAGGGATTTTTCTCCATTAAATTGAGCATGCAATGAGAGAACTGTCCACATCAATGAATGAAAATTCCTCAGCAAAGGGAAAACACCAAGGAACAAATGCAACATATAAAACCCTCTTTAACAGTGTGCATTTCTGACTGCAGTCACCTGGACTCAGATATATTTTGAACACTTTGCCCCAGGTTATTACATTTCCAGTGCATGTCAGGGACATTACTGATGCTTTAAATCTTGAGCTTTTTATAGCAATATTGTACAGAATTATGTATCTGACACTTCACAGTATAAGAACACACAGTTTTTTAATGATGATAAGATCTTTTCTTAATGTTCTCTTCAAGTCCTAAAACTTCAGTGATTTTTTTACTAAAATGAATGTGTTTTTTATTTTGTAATGTTAGAAGGACTATAACTATATCTGTCCATAGCAGTCATCTGTGACAGAAGAATAAGGGTTATTCAGCTTTAATGTGTGATTCAGCAATGAGAAATTGGGCATCTGCTAACCAAGCTGATGCCATTGAAAATCTACTTTTAAAATAAGCCATTTACATCAGTGAAGAAAGATGGCAGTGTAGTGAAAACATACTGTCTGGCACAACCAGAACCTATTAGATCTGGCTATAGTCTTCCTATGGTATTATGAGCAAGACAGCTAATCGCTCAGAGCCTCTGTTCCTCAGCTATATAATAAAGGTGATAATTCTTTGCCAGGCTATTCCTTTTTTCTTGTCTCTTCAAGGCATAATCTGCACTGTGTAGGACCATCTTACAGTGTATTATTTTTATAGCAGTAGTATCTTCAAACATGAAACATAGGCTAAAGTATCTGGTTTTGTTGTTATTACTATAGTAAAATAAAGCCTATTTTAGATTTAGCAGAGGCTCCAATTCAAAATACATCTTCTCAGTGAGCCATCTATTTAGAATTATTTTTGGATTAATATGCATCAATTTTTTAAATAATTCCAACTTTTGAACAAACTGTGAATGGCATTTTGCCATTCAACAAAGGGTAAGATGTTCAAGTTTTACCTTTCCAAGGTTGCTTGCCTGGTTAGAATGCTTTAGCATATGGTCCTTGCTGCATTAATTTTGGATACGCAAAGCATGGAGACTGTTTTTTCTTTGCCAAGAAGAGAAACTCTATTTCTAAGGAGAGGAAGAAAGCATAATGTCCAAAGCTATTGCTTTGAATTACACAGCAGCACTTAGAATCATTCATGTTAATCACTATCTACCACCCCTGGATAGTGGAGGACAGTTTTCCTCCACTAGTGGGTCACATGATAGAGGGACATGCTGGGTGAAGGGGAGCTGTCCTGCAGAGCTAAAACATCCAAACAGGAAGTAAGGCAGGAAATTGAGATGCATAATACTGTGAACTAAAGGCAATTAAGAGCGATCAATAGTTCAGCCTGTCTCACTGAAGGTAGCAGAAGGCAGGAAGTGGTGAAAGGCAAGGGCAAGAAGATACAGGGAGGTGCAACAACCCCAAGCAATGCTGCCATCACCACAGCATGAGGGACTGCCCAGAACAGAGAGCTTGTGAAAACTGCTTATGTTACACAGGTAATAGGTTTTGGAAGTGTCACACTGCTGTCAATCTTTCAGAGCCTTTCAGACATATTCAGATCCAGCTCCACTGTGTTTCCCCTTCAGCTTTTCTTCCATACTTTCCTACTCCAGTGCTCAATTGCATATGCTGATAGCGATCTGTACCACAGGAAGAGGTAGCCTGACTGTGTTTTTTATTGACTCAAGGTAATAAAGACCTCTATGATCTGGGATCCTCTGGGTCAGGCAGACTCATAGCACATCTTGCCAAAAGCAGCGGAGGAGGTTAGAGAGGCTTTCACACCTGGAGGTGCCCTGGAGACATGTATGGAAACAAACAGGGCCTGTGATATTCTTTCAGACAGAGGGATGGGCAGGATGGATATTCAGTTCCCAACTTTATTAACTAGCTTTATTAACTAGTCAGAAATGTTTTTTAGCTTTGTATATCTTTTTATGTTGGCCTGGCTGTTTGCGTATTAACTTGGAAGATTCAACAAATTTCAATTTATGCTTACAAGATTTAAATCACCATGCTGTCCTGCACCTTAGCCTTTTTTCTTGCAGCTAATAAATGAAGACCTTCCCGTTCTCCACAGGACCACAAGCATAATTTTTTAACGCAGCCTATTTCTTCTTTTTTTTTTCATTCTCCTGTTTTGTAAAAGACAAGATGCCTTTGTGGTGAGCCAAAGGGAGGCATATTTTCTTCCTAGATGCAGTTTTAACCTGTATGATCCAAGCTACAAATGCCATGTTTTGTATAAGCATAGGGAAGTGACTGTAATGAATGTTCAATACTAAGACACCCTCATTTGCAAATCATCAATAAAAGGCCTGGGTTTTAATGACTTGTCTCACATTCCAACATAATCAATCAGGGAAGAGACTGTAAGTTAGTCATAGCAGATTCACCAAGAAGGTATGGATGCTAATGCCTGGAAATTTGGCAGACAGGTCAAGGACAGTCCAAGAGCCTTCAGCAGGGTCAAGTGAACAGCCTTGGCAGGGTGCTGCCACTGGGGAAATAACAGTCGGATGAGTTTTAGATCCTGTCTGGGAGGCAGTCTGCACAGGGCAGTGGCATGGTCTCCAGTACATCTCCAGTGACAGGGAACCTGCAAGTGCTTTCTGGTAGAGGGTAGAGCAGAGAACAGCATCCCTGCCCTCCTGGTACTTCCTCAGGGACTTAATGACCATATTGCCATCAAACTATCTTTTGCATGTGCCTTCAGACCTAATTACTCTGGATTCTCTTGATGCATGGGGTTTGATATACCTGATACACTGGGGAACGCCTGTCCCAGAGCATTCCCATGAATGCACTCTCCTGAAGAAGTCTGGCTTTCCCTGGAAAGTTCATGATCCAGCAGAGTATCTAAAATGTGTTCCTCTGCCTTCTCTTATTTTAAATGAAAACAGCAGTGTGCAACTGCACTTTACCATAAACACAAAAGTATCCATTTGGTTTAGATTTGCTCTAAAAATGCCTTACAGATATACTTACAGTGGGCTCTGGTGGTAAGCCATCTTACTGCCTGACTATGCATCAGGGTTAGCCTCTCTTCAGAACCATTCAAGCTTGATAGAAATACCTAGGAATACTGCAAATCTTTTTGTATGTTCTTTTTCACCAAAAAGGTAGCTTTCCTCTTCGAGTCTGGCTCTTCCTCACTATACAGTAGTTTTAAGGTTTGTGATAGTTCTTGGGCTTGGAAGAGTTCTGTCTAAGAGTGGGAATTCGAGATATCCTTCATGGCATGAGGCAGCTGTGGGCTGGCTGCTGGCACCATGTTGCACAACCTCAGCTGAGAGTGAGGACTTGGAATTGGTGGGGACTGCAAGGGCTGTGCAACAGCAGTGAGGCTTTTGTTGTAGAAAACTTCCTGATTGATAAGGATTGTCATTTCTGTGCAAGCTCCCTTTGAGCATCTCTTGAGCATTCCCTCAGGTTTTAAAAGGTTTTAAGGTTATTCACATGACCAAGATCAAGCTGCTGGTACCATGTCTTTGCTGAATATAGCTGTGGAGTCCTGCAGATAAATACCTGACTCCTCCAGCCGGGTAGGTTATCCCTCCATGTCTAATCTGTCACAAGAGATTTGTGTTTGAAAGCAAAATAACAGTTTTCTTATTTTATTTTTTATTACCATAAATCTGTCAAAGGGAAGCAGCTGGAGCAGAGCTCTACACCTGGAGGGAAAAGAAGAAAAAATATTGTTTTGATGGGAAACTCAGCAAAATCGTTTAAATTAAGAATTACTGACACTGTGGCTGCTGGAGGTGCAAATAGAACATCTAACTGCTTGAAACAAGAGTCTGGGAAAAGTCAGAAAAGTTGTTCAAAAAAGAAGTTGTGCATAACTCTGCCTCTTCTCTGGCACTTGCTAACCCAGATTTTTCAAATCAAAATGCCGCTGGATATTGTATGGTGAGGAAACAGTCAATTTACTGTTGAACCATAGGACTGGAGTCTAAAGAAGTAGTGGACAGAATATATCAGAGAAGGAAGTTGAGGCTCAAGTTCTAGGTTGTGTCATCCAATGCTTCTGTGTGTGGCCTCACAGCTATGAAACAACAGCAACATCTCTTTCTGCAGTAAGCAAGAACTATATCGCTTTGTCCAAGGACACCAAGAAGCTCTGGGCTGGAGTATGTTCATGTCAGGTTGCAGAGGTATCCCAAGCCAATGCATTAGCCAGACCCGATATCTTTCTTTCCTGACATCAGATACCAAGGGGCCTGTCCATTCACCTTTTAACTCCCAAGATGAAATCAAGTGATGGTGTAAAGTGCAACCGAGATTATTTCAGAGATGATCATGAAAGCAAAAACACTAAACATCTCATAGCAATGTTCATGCTAGAGGCTGTGCAAAGCCAGGACTGTGGTGTCTCTCCCCACAGGTGTCTCTTCCCCATAGGGAAGAGCCAGGTTTTGCCACTGCTGGCTGGACAGAGAGGTAGCGAAACCAAGGAGCTGGTGGGCAAGAGGATGCTGGGATGACTGAGCTGCTGAGGTAGGTACCATTAGTTCACACTAGGACCTTTCCCAGATGCCTTGAGGTACATGTGGGTTCCTAATTTCCCAGCTTCTCCAACAGGTATCTCCTGGGGAACCCTCCCTGGGGCTGCTTCATGCAGTGGCCAAAGCTCTTGGGTGCCTGCTGTGTCAGTGATCAGTGTAATTTTGCTTCTGGGTTAAACTGATCTAGACAAAGGCCAAACAATGATCCTGTTAAATGACGTTAGACAGATATTTTTAGATAATACTCTCTATCTCCAGATACTGAGAGAGGGCAAAGGGGTGCCCTCAAGCCGCATCTGCACTTTGCAGCAGGGCAGGGTGGCTTTGGGACAAGGTAGGGCACGTGCACACAGCTGCTGTTTCTGCTGCTGCCAGAAGAAGCACACACCAGGGACGCATGAAAGGCCTTCCTGCATCAACAGGAGCTGTCCCACAGAAATGTCCCCTCACTGCATCCCTAGCTAGGCTAACAAATGCTGGAGTTACTTCTGTTCCCCAAGCAATTTCTTTGTAGTAACAGATGTTGCATCAATTCAGGACCTTTACTCTTGTTGAGAGCTGCTTTAATGCATAAGCAGGCTCCTGGAAGACCACCAAACTGTTCTAAAGAAAGACATGAAAGTCTGGATAAACTGGTGAAGACAGTGGTACAAAATGATGCTTCACTTTACTGCAGAAGGCTCTTTCCCTCTTTAGCAAAGACAAATGTTCTGAGCTATAAGGGGACTCTACTGCAGCACTTTCCATCAAAGTTAAATTCACAATTTGGAGTTAGACATTCACCTTCCTCAAGTAATTAAATAAAGACATCAGC
Source organism: Neodrepanis coruscans (assembly GCA_013400695.1). Lineage (NCBI taxonomy): Eukaryota > Metazoa > Chordata > Aves > Passeriformes > Philepittidae > Neodrepanis > Neodrepanis coruscans. The sequence continues at coordinate 5,406 of VYZS01057623.1, read as the reverse complement.
AAGGGCTTCAGCAGAGACAGCACCCTAACTGGAAATACAAAAAGGTGGATGCAAAATCCTTGGGTGTGAAAAGGCAATATTGATTGCAGACTGGATGGGAGGGAGCACACAGGCAATATGACTGAACAAGTGTGCACATGCCTCACCAAGATAATTAAAGTTTGAAGGTCAAAGTGTGTCTTAGATGCAATTTGCTGCACTGATCTCAAAGTTCTTTCCATAAAGAGTATTTATATGTTACAGAAAATTTTCCCTCATTTCTGCACATGCCACCTGGTTGATAGTGGGAGCTCTGCACATGTATCCTGAGTCAGTGTAACCTACCCTTGAACACCCATGTCAAACCTGCTGACTTTGCTGACCTAGGAAATGTGAGATTATTATAAACCCCCAAAATGAATGTGCAGTAATTACTCTAAAGCAATAAACTATTTTTTTATGAACAGAACACAAGACATTAAACATTTCATTAATGACAGCTTCACATTACTTTGAAGTCATTATTGCCCTGCATTATGAAATCACTCAGATTTCAGTTTCTCCTCCACTGGTCACAAAAACAAATCTAGTATGCTTTGGGGCTTTTTCCCCTCCTATAAATATACCCTAGTACCTCCAAGGCACACATTTCATTATTATTAGCTGGGCAGTGTGAGTCATGCTATTAATCGGTAGCAGTAGCAACATCACCAGACTGTCCTTTGCTGCATAGCCTATATTTAGAATGGGAATGAGACTGCTGCTAGGTTATATAATGATGCAGCTATTTATAGATCTCCATTATACCTAGAGAGCACCAACCTGCCATCTGAACTGAGACCAGCCAGGCTGACAGAGGTGTGATTATAGATTTGACATGTTCTCTACCTTTCCCCCAGACAGATTTGCAATTTTTTTACCTGTCATTATTTATGTTTACTTCAACTGTGGTAAAAGTACATGTGAAATCCTCTGTTTAGGCAAAAAAAACTCCTAACGTTTTAGAATCTGTTATTGCTTGTGGAAAGTAAAACAGACAGTTACAATGCCAAAAAAATCCCCTGTATTTTCATTTACCTTCCTTTTAGGTTGCATGAACCCAGCTAAATGGAGCCGCCTTAAAAATACACCCATTTTTCCAGTAGAACTGCACTAAAATTCTCAGATTCTGAGGTTTTTCCACTATTTTTTTAAATACTGATTTTTAATGGCTACCAGTAGAAAAAGCAATGAAAAACAGATGACTTATTGTTGAGCCTGAGCAAACATAAGGATCGGGGAGGCAAGCATCTGTGTTGGAGGTAGAAATGTGGTTTCTGCTCTATCTAGCATGTCTTACAACAAAATACTGGTTAAGTTCTGAACAGCAGTTAGTTCAGATGAAACACATTTTCAGACAAGTAGTTGCAAACCAGATATTAACAGTCTAAGGGTCTCCATACTTGCACACGTAACACATTTCAGACCTTGAGTGTTCATTTGTAAATTGTCTAGAACTGTAATTTTATTTGTAGAATAGTAAATAGACCAGGTTCCTGCCCTGGCCTCTTGGTGCTCACAGCACTCCAAATAGAAGGCTCACCCCTTGCTGAAACTGCTGAAGCAATACAGTCAGCTCACACTGAGGCCCTGAGTCATCCCACAGTAGTGCACTGGCTGTGAGAAAGCATAATGCTTTAATGCTTTACACCTGGTACAAAATTCGGAGGAGGGTCTGGTGCACCAGAGGGTTGTGCTGACATCCAGGGGGACTTCAACAGGTGTGAGAAATGGGCTCTAGGGAGCATCATGAATTTTATCCAGGGGAAGTGTTAAGTTCTGCCTCTGTTGAGGAACAACCCCACGCACCAGGACATGCCCGGGGCCATCTAGTTCAGAAGCATCTTTGCAGAGAAAGACAACAAGGTCCTGGTGGGCACTAAGTTTGCCAGGAGCCAGCAAATTGCCCTACCTGAAAAAACCACCAACAACACTCTGGGCTGCATTAGGCTGTGTCACCTGCAGGTCCAGGAGGGTGACTCACCCCTAGTGAGACACATTGGGACTGATGGGGGTTGAACTTGACCATCTCCAGAAGCATGCTCCCACCTCAGACTGCCTGCAGGCCTGGGAAGGCTGTTCCTCAACTGCAGAATCACTACCTTGATCTTTAAGGTCCCTTCCAATATGAGCCTTTCTATAATTCTATACCTGTCTAACAGGATGGTGTTAGCATGGGGCAGTGAGTGCCAGGCACTGTTTGCTGGAGGAATCCATGTCATCTGAATGAGTCCTCTATGGATCCTCTACACAGTGAATGGACAGGATATGTCAGAATGGATCTGCGGTACTTACTTAAAGTGCCAAAAGTAGAGCTACCAAAGATAGTCTGTTTTTCAGTTGCTGTCAAATGCCTTCCTCTAAGAGGGGTGCAACACATACTCTGGAGCCGTGCAGTTCTCTATCAGGAAAGCAGGCAGATGCTTGTCCTTGTATGCGTAATAACTCAGCATTACAAGCATATCAGAGCTCTCCTCCAGGCTGTGGAAGATTTGGATCTGTCCATTTTTCTGTTCCCAGGAATGTATAGCCTTGTGGTGCAAGTGAGGGCTGTTCCAAGTGCTGCTGGTTAAAGCCAAATCGCACACAAAGACTCAGAAGAGACCAGTGACAAGCTGTTGTAGATGCCAAAAGTAATCAGCTCCTACATGGAGAAATCAAATGTGTTTTCTTCAGCTCCCTGATTTTCCACCCATTTGTTTCTCCCCCAGCCCATGGAGGTCCTCACAAGAGTGGAGCATAGGGAACCCCAGAGCAGTAAGTCTAGGTGTGTTTGTGGCATTGAGTATAACTGTACTTGGCAGAGTATAAAGTCCAGCTGCTGCTGTTCAGCTCCTGTGTGCAGGCTGGGTTAGGTAGTGCCAGGAGTCAGGACAAGGCAAGCAGTGAATACACCAAGGTCTGTGTCTGGCAGCAAGTGTGCTGATGTCTAGTAAGACAAGAACTTTGTCTACTTTTCTCTTTTTGGTATTACCTTTCTGTTCTTATCTCCCCCTCTTCTCTTATCAGGGTATTAAATGTGTCTCTTTTAACCCTTTTAAAACTCCCAGTGTACACGGAGCTGGCAATAGTAGGACACCTTTGGAAGTGCTATCAAAGTTGATTGAAATTAGCTAATGACTTGATAGCTTTCATAAAAATACAGACAGCCACATTCAGTGCAACCACATAAACATCAAGAAACCACGATTAAATTTTTTTCCTTATAGTATCTGTAGTATATATAGTTTATCTATGTATCTATATTACTAGTTACCTAGTACTATAGTACTATTACCTAGTACCTATGCCTAGGCTTTTTTTTTGCTGGATTTGCAACAGTCCATGTCATCACATTGTCTCATTACAGGTCACAGTCTGCTTGTTTAAAGCAAGCATAATACTTCCAGCTTATATCATCATGTGCTATTTAAAATGCTTAAAATACTAACTACTGGACATCAGCCTCTTTGCAATTATAAACAGCTTGTTTCTGCAAATTCAGATAGGTAATGATACAAAAACTAATGAAATGGCACACATTTAATTCCTGGCCAGTGTTGCACTTCTCTTAGGGCCCAGGATTTTTTAAATTCTCTCCTCCCTTTTTGCTTGTACATGGAATGCATATGTATAAGTAGTAACACAAGAGAATTACAATATAAAGAGGGGCACTGTCAAGCTGATGGCCATTAAAATATGGTCATTGACCAAATCCCTTAATATACTGAGTTACTGCTGTTGGCTTTAAATACACTTTGGAGAGGATTAACTGCAAAGCATGTTAAACCAAGGGCATATCTCTCATCCTCAGCTGCCACAAATGGGATGTAAGTTTTCCATACAGAAGAAAGGAGAAGGATTTTGACAGCTGGAGATGCTTATCTTTCCTTACCACAGGGAAAGCTGGACAAGATGCTGCCTGCCACCTTTCCAGGCTGACATTATCTACAGATCAGTGAAGGTGCTGAATGTCAGTCTGTGATAACTGGGGAGCACTTTCTTCTATATGCAGAGGAGCTTGCCATCACATAACAGCAGCAGACTATGTTTCTTGGACTGGGGCATGGGAGGGAAGGCACAAAGCATGCATTCAGAATACACATCATCCTCACAAACTAATTTGGGGACTATTAAAACATGCAATAATATTACAAATCTGTATGTTAGCTAGAAATCATTAGCCATTATGTTTTATTAATCCATTGATACTTAACTTACCCTAAGCCTCTTGTTAATATGTGGCATTTGATTTCTTGTGGCAGGTATTAAATAATAAAAGAATATCTTTTCTACCCCAATGACAATGGGTCAAAGTGCTGTGGAAGACGAGAATTGTTACTGAAATGTAACAGCTTTTTAATGTTCTGGAAGAAATTCAGGTCAACCTGTCCTGACTGGAGGTGACACAAGCCGTAGCTGTCAAGACACTGCAGAGGGGGTGGGTGCCATTTTGTCTTGCAACACCTGATGCATCTTTGAGGTTCAGAATGCTGCTCTGTTTGGAGAAGAAGCTTTTCCAGATCCTACAGGGAGGTTCTCAGAATGTAATAACTTAAAAACAATAACCCCTCAGTATTATAATATAATGTAATATTACTCTGTTGACCTTGTTTGCATGTCGTGCTGTATCTTACCAGGTGTGTCCTCCTGTGACCCAGTGCACTGCTCATGCTTCTTTGTTGGAGACTCTTTGTTGGAGAATCTTCTCTATCCTGTTAGTCTCTTCAAACAGGGATGCTTATGTAATAAAGAGTTTTCAGTTTTTCCTCCTTGCTGTGTGGATTCAGGAGACCAGGCTTCAGTGAGGTCAGGTACGGGGTAACCTCCAAAACTTCTTTTTCTGTTGCAGTATAATGAAACTGGAGATAATAATTACCCTGGTAAGAGCAGGTAAGAGCTGGAAACTGTGGTTTCTAGGTTTCTAGCTTTCTATCCCTGTGATTTACTCAGTCACTCAAGGGAACAAAAATAGCCAGATATTTTTTCCAGTTACAGGGACTGATGGTGCATTTTTGCAACCACAGCTAACCATCCCCCTCCTCTGCCAAATGAGCAAAGAAATAAACTCAAAGCACACCCCCACCAAGCCTCACAATCCAGGGTCAGAAACCAGATCCTGTTTCCCATAGCAGTGCTCATCACATTCATCTGATATAAGGACCTTTCTGTCTCTGGACTCTTCCATTCGTGGCTGTGCATAGCAATTGCTTTGAAGAGGAAAAGTACTTTTACCAGCCTGTTGTGGGTTGGAAAATAGAAATCGTTTCTCCCCTTCCCCCATTCCATGTCGGCCAGGGAAAAGGTGTGTGTGTGAGTGCGGGACCGGCCCCCCCCTTCCCGGTTTGGCGCAGGCCCCGATCCCATGTGAGGCCCCGCGGGCCACGGCAGGGCCCGCCTGGTGCAGCC
>VYZS01057622.1:0-38799 GCA_013400695.1 Neodrepanis coruscans | reverse complement strand
GCCAGGAGCTGGACTTGATCATTCCTTGACCATCCCTTCCAGCTCAGGATATTCTGAGTCCTGGAGAGCCCATGTCTCACAGACTGTCCTGTCCCAGCAATTCGTGCTTTACCAAAAGGCTCATTCTGGTTCCAAGATGGGAAGTCTGGGCGCTTTGTCTGAGGATCGAATCGAGACCCTACAGCCCCGGGGGGGTCCGGGAGCTCAGGGCTTGGCTCGGACCCTCAGGGGACGGAGGAGGGTTAGAAACCTCTCCCAGGTGAATTCTGCCTGTTTGAGCTTCCCGAGCTTGTCTGTTCCAGCTCGGTAGAGTTCAGTACAGTTGGAGTCTCCAGCGAAGTTCTGGGATTTGCTGCGGGCACAGGCAGGAGCACTTTGTCCAGGCGTTCCCACATTCCCGGACAATTGTCCGGCTGCCCGTCCCTCGGGGCTGTGAAACCCAGCCCTGCTTCTCCGGCTAAACAGAGCTTTAGTGCTCTAGACACGAGTGCGGGTTTTTTCTTTTAAAAAACAGACATGAAAGAACGGGCGGAACTTCTCGGATGGGGCTGATTCACCCCACGGGCCGTTTGTTCCACCCGGCCTTTGCCCCGTGAGAGCGGCCGGGCCCGGCCGAGGAGCTGGCTCCAAGGCCCCGCTGTTCATCCCGCTGCCCCCGGGGTTATCCCCGTTCCCGTTCCCGCTCTGAGCGCGGAAGGGGGCGGGGCTCCGCCGCGGGTCACGTGCGGCCCCCCGCGGCGGAAGTGACGTCAGCTCGGTGTGCGCGAGCCGCCGGCGCGGAGCAGCCACCGCCCCCTCCCGTCCCGAGCCCGCGGGGCCGCCCCCGCGGGTCCCTCTTACGGCCATTGCCCGCGTTCCCTCCGCCCCGNGGAGGCGATCGGTCCGCGGGCGGTCGGTCCGGGGCCCTGCGGGCGCTGCCGGGGCCGTGAGGCAGAACGGGGGAAGGGCCAGCCCGGGCTGGCGCTGCTGTTCTGGGGCGTTGGGAGCCCGATAAACACCGGCCGGAGGGGGAGGCCGCTCGGTAACGGGGGGGGGTCGGGGCGGAGGGGCCGGAGCCGCTCCCGCTGTGGAGCCGCGGGGGGTTCGCTGAGAGCTGCGATGGGGGAGCGATGGGCAGCGCCGGGAACCTGCGCCCCGCACACACAGCACCGGACCCCGCGCGATCGGGGCCCAGCGCTGCCCTCGCAGGTCAAACAGCGGCTGCAATGAAGAGGCTCTGGGGAGTTGTGTCTCCGCTCGGGGCTTGGGGCAGCGTCGTGTTGTTTCAAAGCTGAATACGGAATAAACTGAGAACGAACTTAAGAAATTCTTTGTAGGTTTTATAAAGAAGCAGAGCTGCAGGATTTAACTAGAAAGTTGTGGATGTGGTTCCTTCATGTGAAGTTTTGTTCTGCAGACTTGATTTCTTTTCTCTGTTTCTCATAGTTGATTAACGTCACCAAATTTGGCAGCAGACAGGCTTCTGATATTCGTGCAGTGAGGAGCTGATGATTTGAGGACTTGTTTGAGATGAGAATATCTGAGAGCTCCCGAGGTTTACAGGGGATGTGGAGGTTGTAGCTGACAGTTTCTCTCCCCTGTGCTGTAACCACAGCTTAGAAACGATGTAGAAATTGTGGGAGAAATGCAGTTTGTTCAGTGTCCTCGAAGGTGGAAGGTTTTCTTGAAGGCAAAAATGTTAATGTGGGGTTTTTGCGGAGCAGAGCAATGGCACCAACGTACAGCTGAGGTTGGATCACAGGCAGGATCTCAATATTAATTTTTTTGTGTAGGTTTTCTTGTTGTCAGTGACACACAGAACTACTGAGTGTTTAATGTGTAAATCTGTTGTCTCTGAGGTGGGTACAGGGAGTGTTGGTGTCCTTTGCACACAAACCCCCCATGACTCACCCCTGGGGGAACAGGCCTGGAGATGGGAATTGGATTCCTTGGAAAGGATGAAAGGTCTGAACTGCTCAATTCCTTTTAGTCCCAGGAGAAAAGAAGGCAAACACACAGAACAGAAGGGGGTTGCAGGTGTCTCAGCCTTTCTCTGTTATGGCAAGAACCTCTTGGAACTCGGGCAGAGGAGGAGAACTTGCACAGGGATGTGCTTGACTTGGTGTGAATTTGGGGCAAAACTGTCGATTGTTCTTTTTCAGGCTGTGGCTCTGCCCTGTCACTGTCCAGCCCTGGAACCAGAGCTCCCCGGGCTTTTGGGGATGTGTCACCCTGAGGCTGCTGGGGGGAGCTCCAGCAATCCCGGATCCTGCAGGGCCGGGGCTCCTCCACCCACTGAGGGGTCCCGCCAGGGAGGGGCTGTTGAGCTGCAGGGCAGCTCTGTGCAGGCCCTGCTTCCAGGGGCTGCCCTGGGCTGGACACGGGCATTATTTGCTTCCTGGTGAAATCCAGTGACCTTCTCCGAGCTCTTGGGTGACTGGGAGCAGCTCAGTCCGTGCTCCCTGCCAGGGCCAGGGGTGTTCTTGGGCTGCAGGGACTCTCATGCCACTGACACGGAACCCCCCTTCTCAGCTAATCATGACAGAAGGATCTGCATCAAAAGGCCCATTTTGGGGGCTGAAGTTTTAACAGAAAGTAACTGAGACGTCAATTATTGTCAGTTATTTGAAGAGCTGAAGTGTCATGAGCTGTTTTCTTTCTGACTTAGCAGTGGAAATGGCTCCTTTTACATTGCAAATCCCAGGCACTTAGGAATTGTATTTGACTTCTATTCAGCTTTGACTGGAAGTCGAATGGATAAACTGTGGAACGTTACTAAGGCAGTAATTACCTTAGTAAGTGGAAATTGGGTGGTTTGTACAGTTTCTTAACAAGTGGCTTTCAGAAGGTGTTCCAGGATGGATGGGAGGACACTGGGAGTCTGCTCAAGGTCCAGGAAGGAAGGCATTGATGGAGCTCAGCTTTGGCAGGGTGTGCTTGGAGATTCCTCCCCAACTCCTGCGGTGGAATTGTCACAGAACAAGCACAGGGTGACATTCAGTAGATCTTGTGCAGCAACACCACGAGAACAAACAACTTTAAAAATCAATAGTAAGAAAACACCTCTGTTACAGAGGAATGTGCAGTTTGTCCTGCAGTGTTTGCCCTGATCTGGAGGGGTTTGCTTGTGTCCCNGGAGCATTCCAGGGCAGTGGACTGCAAGGTCCCACATTTCAGTGTAACAGAGGCTCTTCCAAGTGAAATTACAGTAGGAGTGGGATGATTGCAACCACGGGATAATACTCTGTAATTACACATGGTGGGTCCTTCAGAGAAGACCTGAGAATCATTATTTTTAATGAGCTGTGCTGTGACATTTTGTCTGTGGTGGAAGGGCTGTGAGCTCTGTGTGGGCTGTGGGCTCCTGCCCTGTCAGTGGGGACAGGGGGGACAGCAGGTACCTGTCCAAAGGTGACTGATGTGTGCACATGGCAGTGGGGAGGTGTGGGGGCACCTGCAGTGCAAGCAAACCTTGTTTCCAGGAGGAGGCAGCTGAAGGCTCCCAGTGCTGTGGGTTTCCCCCCCTTTTTTAAGTGGAATTGCTCCTCTCAATCTGAACCTCCTTTGAGAGCTGAGTTTTCTTTTCTGTTCATTTTCTGTGCCTCTTCAGCTTTGTGTGGCTTGTCTTTAAATCACCTCCCATGATGTGTCCTTGTGTTGTTCTGCAGTCACTGGCTGCTAATACTTGTGATAGTTGGGGTGGATGTTCACAGAAGGCCCTTCCTGATTTCCCAGCCAACAGCCCTTTCTTCTCTTTGCCTTTCAGGGGTGGTCAGAGGGTTCAGGGCCTTCTTTCCTCCTAATTCTTGTAGCAGTCTGTAGGGCTGTGGGAGTGTGGGAGAGTGTGTTTTGTTTGAGTGAAGGGTTTATTCCCATCTTTAATTAAGACTTTTACCCCACAGCTGGGAAGTGCTGAGACCAAAATGAAGCTTGAACCTCTAAGTTTAGAAACAAAATGTGACAAAATCAACATTGAAAGAGGAGCAGAGCTGCAAATGACAGGGACATGCAGGGAGATATTAAGGGAACAGACTGGAAGTTTTCAAGGAAATGAGAATCCTGTTTCTAGACAGGAGGGTACCCTGGAGAAAGTTTGGGAGAAAAGAGCAGCAGAGGCCCCTGTTGGTTGTGGCCCAGCAGAGTTAATGCTGCTGAAACTCCACGGGGCTTCAATGGAAACAGCACTTGGTACTTAAGGTTCAGTTTGCTGCAGAACATTTCCAGAGAGATTTGTGTCAAGTGGACTTTTTGCTGCGGGTCAGGTGGTTCAGACGTGCTGTTCTGGGGAGCTTTATTCACACTGAGCAATGCAAATGCCGGGTGGTTTGGTTTTTAGCTTGGCTTTAGTGGATTCTGTTGTCCTGATATGTCATCAAGTGTGAATGTGGAGGAAAAAGGCAATTCTGTTACTACAGAGGGGAGGAAATAAAAGGTGAATCTTGTAGTTCTCTTACATTGAGTGTTTTGTGAAACCTGACGAAAAACTTTCTAACAGCACTTACTTTGATTTCCTAATTTTGCATAAATGGCTCTGCTGCTACTTTTGTGCAGCACGTGCTGCTGAACTTGTCATAGAGCTGTTTTTAGCGTGACTTTAGAAAGCAAAGTATTTTTGCTTTATGGAGTCCCTTATCTTGGGTTTATCAGTGCAGCTGTGCTGATAAACTGCACTTGGGTTCCTGCCATAGCATGTTCTCTAATTCAGGTAACACATGTGTTATCAGACTTCCTTATTTCCTAAACTTTATTTACAGAATTCCATGAACATCTTGTGTGTTTAAGTAGGAGCATCTTGAGATGTGGAAGAGGATGTGACTCAAGGATCAGCTGTTCCCAGTTACTGACAAAGTCTGGTTTCATGGGATGTCTTTGTGTCTTTGCTGCTGGAGGCTGTTTGTAGATCCTGAGTTAGGAGGGACCCCAGGGATCATCAAAGTGCAGCTTCTGGCCCAGGACACCCCAAGAATCCCCCAAGTGCCTGAGAGCCTTGTCCTGATGGTTCTTGGGCTGTGCTGTGCCCAAACACCCTCTGGGGGAAGAACCTGCTCTAATATCCGACCTGAACCTCGCTTGAGAAGGGCTTTGTTTGTAAATAGATGCAGAAAATCAGATGATTGGAGATCCTGAGGTTTAAATACAGGGATATTTTTCTAAAATACTAGAAAAGTAGTTGCAAACAGTGCTCCTGGATGAGGTACTCCAGAAGCATCTTTAGTGCCATTTGACTTTCCTGGGTGTTTACATAAAAGGTTCTTTGTGAAACTGGGGGTTTGGTTTTGTTCCTGGGGGTCTGTAGCTGTAAGTGTTGGTGGGTGGGCTTCTCCTGGGCTCTGAAGGATCTGGCAGCAGGTAAACAAAGAGATAAATGTGGGTTTTTCTGTCTGAATACAGAGTCTTTTGCCATTTCCTTCTGTAGTACCTGAGCTGTTGATGGTTGGTGATTTAGTGCTGGTGAAGGACTGGAATCCCAGGCTTGAAATGTCAGTAGGAACAGACCATAAGTATTTTGTTCCCTTGGCGAGAGGCCTCGTGGACAAAGTGGGAAGAAGCCAAGAGTGCTGGATGGTCCCAGGATTTGTGGATGGATTGTGAGTGATAAGTGAGGGATTGATGGTGTGAGGGGAGAAGTCCAGCACATGTGAACTGCAGTGGTTGTGGGTCTGTGCTCCAGGGGGGAGCTCTGGGAGTTCCACAACAGGGAATGTTCCATTCCTGAGACATTCTCCAGCTGATTGAGGGCTGGGATGCTCTGGAATGTTATTTCTGCAGTGATCCTCTCCTGCTTGTGGCTGCAGCTTTAATGTTGATGAGCAGTGGAACTGCTGCTTTTCCCTCTGTTACTTCTTCCAATACCCTTCCCCAGTCTTGAGTTCCACAGCAGCTGCTGAGATTTCCAGCTTTCTCCTGTACTTAAGTAAATACTTGTTTTCTTTGTTTCCTGTTTCAGTTACTGAAATCATGAATCCTGTGTATAGCCCTGGATCTTCTGGGGTTCCCTATGCAAATGCCAAAGGAATTGGTTATCCAGGTAAGGATCTGTTTTCTGAAGTGTTTCAGTTCCTCTGCTCTTCCCTTACAACAAAGAAGAAGCAATCCCTGAGGAATGCCTTGGTGTAAATCTGTGTCGGGATTGGGGTGGGGTTGTTCTAAAATCCAAAAAGTGACATTTCAAGAGTGATGTTATTTCTCCTGTTATATTTCTAACTTCATTATCTCTCCCAAAGCAGCTTATTTTAGGAGCTCTAATAATTGCACCCTGCAAGAAGAGGAGTCAGTCTATTTCTGCTGCTGCTTGACTGGCACTGTTAACCTTTCTATCCTCTAATTATTGCTCATGCTCTGTGTTTTATGACTGCCCAAAGCACAGTATCAAGGGTGGGGCCAAGAAAATGGCCCAAAACGCTTCTGAAACAGAAATTAAATGTATTTCTTGTTTCATCTGTTTCTCATTGACTTCAAGTTTCTCACCAGGGTTTTTCCCGTCCTGATGTGTGTCCAGCATTTCTCATGTCCCCGTGGTCTAAAAGTTGGAAGAGGCAGAATTGGGGTTTGGACAGAGCTTTGCAGAAAGGCCAAGGAGAAGCCTGTGTGGGTCTGGGGAGGTTGCAAGCAGCAGGTCTCTGTGCTCTGTTTTGTTCTGATATCTGTGAGATGAGGGGATTCCCATCCTGGGAGGGGCTGGAGAGCCTTTCAGCTCAGGGTTTGTATTTCCTGACAAATTAAACTTCTTCAGCTTTTGCAGCAAAGCTTTTTTGTGATTTATTTGGTGTCTGTTGGGAGGTGGAAATTGCTCTCTGCTGTTACTGTTTATAATTCTTGTAGCTGTACTGTATTTTCCTTCTGGTATTTATTGGTCCTAAATTTGTTTTTCACTTAGGTCATGCACTGGAGTTTATATTTTCCTGCTCTACTTTTCTCTGTTCCTCCTTCTAAGTAGTGGTGCATAAATGAATTCTCTTTGTTGTTGACTGATGGTCTCACAAACGGTTTAATTTTATTTTTTGCTTTTCAGCAAAAGTGATGTACATTTCCTCAAAGTGTTGTACATTTCTTGATTTCTGGTGTTTATAAGGGGAAAGCTCAGAGTGTGTTGCAATGTTCAGTGTATGGAGTGACTGGAGTGGTGCAGTAATAAATTGTGAGGCTGATGCTGTGTAACCATCAGTCCTGCAGGGTGGTTTTACTCTGGAACTGTCTGACTTACAAGGGCTGCAGTAATTTTATGATGAGGCAAGCAGCAGGTGTTTACTAATTAATATAATTTATGGGACTGTTATTTCCATATTTAAAAGAGATTGCTTTTTCAAGCCTTTCTTTTGCTTTAGATAAAGATTATGGATCATTTGAGTATGAAGTTGTATTTTTAGCTCTATCCATTTTCTTAGCTCAGATATGTATTAACCAGGGTTCCATTTGTCCTTGCAGCCATTTATAAATTGCATTGAAGCTCCTGTTTATAACAGACTCATACCTTGATTTACTTAGGAAGGTGCACTAATGTAGATTCATAAATAGCAGTTTAAACAACAACTTCTGATCTTTTATTCTGCTGTTGCACAGACTAGACTATGTACTGAATTATGGAAGTACTTTTTATTTTCCATTCTGCATAACTAAAAATACATGGATTTGAAGCAGTTGTTACAGAAGTGCCTAAAATGTCGTGCTACAAGTTGTTTACTCCAAAATGCTCCCTTACAGCAGTCAGTCCATTGGTTCACACAACTGTGACCCCTAAATTCAGCTCAGTCAATAGTGTGATACACTTTTAGATAGTTTGCTAAGCTGCCTGGTTCAGGCAGTAAAGACAAAGCACATTCTCCAAAATGAAAAGGAGACTTGCATTTTAGGGTTTTAAGAAAAAACTATTGGATGACTAAGTCCCCCTTTTTTGCTTCTCCTAATTTGAAGGCTGCAGATTCTCCACTGAGGATCATTGGATTTCCATGGGCTGCATGGTGATAGAAAGCAGGGAAGGCAGCAGTAGGTGGAATGCATTATTGAAAGGCAATGTGTTTTTAAAGCTGCTGCATATTTAATAACAGTTTATATTATACCAGACCTATTTTAGGTTGTTGGATACGTTTACAGCAGCAAAAAAAATCAATATTCAAATGTTCTCCTACGGATGGAAGTTCTGTGTAGAAGTTGAAGCTGCTCATTGTAGTTACATTTTTCACAAGTGCCCTGTTTCTTGAGCAGCCCAGGGTGCTCCAGCACGGAGATGAAGCTGTGGGGAGAGGAGGGAGGGCTGGAAGTGTCTGCAGTGCACATGATCCTGCAGATGTGCAGTTGGTTTGAGTAAGGTGCAAAGATTTTCACTGTCAGCTCATGACTTTGAAAAGTGAAGAGCTGTTTACACTCTGAAAACTTGTTATGGCTTGGATACATTATTTTTAACTTTGATTTTTAGGCCTAATGCTTTTCTTAGTCTTGCCATGCTGGCCACCTCAGAGCAGTGCCAAGTGTGTGTCACTTGAGATGTTTGCAGGGTGCTTTACAAAACTGGGGGAGCACATGGAGTACTGAACTGAGGAATTCTTATTGTTGGGAGTGAGTGCTGGGATTCCAAGTGAAACAGAAGCCCTTAAAATTGGAATAGCAGTTTTGAGTCTGACAGTGCATATGCAAATGGTAATTGCCTCTTCTCTGGAGAAGCTGAAATCTTTACACATTGATAATAAAATGTGATGGTAACTCCATCTTTCTAAACACAAACATTACTCAGTTTTACAGTTTGGAATAAATTAAGTATGTTCCTGGGAAAATTAATAGCTATGATTAATTCAGAAATTTCACTTCCTAAATCTAAGCAAACCTTGTACCTTTCATGTCACTGGCTTTCAGTAATGCTGTTCCTTGTGTTACATTGGAGGCTGGTGTGTCCCAGTGTTGGTTCAGCTGTGGTGGATCTTGTACTCTGCTGTACAAGTGTTGAACTATGATTTGGCCAGTCCCTCTTTACTGTTACCTGTCAGTGCCTGCCTGAAATGGGGCAGCTTGTTTGGTACCAAGTGTAAGAACAAATCTGTGAAGGGGCCTTGGGAGAAGAGGGGCCTGGTGTTTTAGTTGAGGAGGTGATTGAAGGCTGCTCTGCTGAGCTCAGTTAAAACATGTGCAGGGAGAATCTGAGAGTCAGGTCTGGGCAGACTGTGCAGCCAGTCTGGAAAGTGACTGTGCCTTGTTCTTTCTTGCAGCTGGCTTCCCAATGGGCTATGCAGCGGCTGCTCCTGCCTACTCCCCCAACATGTACCCTGGAGCAAACCCTACCTTCCAGACAGGTAATGTGTGTATTCTGGACTGCTGGGGAAAGGTGTGTGTCCATCGTGGACACAGGGGGAGGCTTCAGGTAACTGCACTTGCTTGTGTGTCAGTTAAGAGAAGGGGAGTGTGATGAGCCTGGGAAAAGGGAGATGGAAAAACAAGTATGAGAAACAAAGCACCCACTGAAGGTACTTTTGTGCAGTCCTGCTTTCACTAAGAGAACATGATTTTGATGTGCTAATCCTTGAGGCAAACAGTAGCATTTAATTTCCACTTAAAGCGGGAACAGGGATCTGACACAACAGGATTCTCCCTGTGATTGTTTTGTACATGAAGGAATTCCTTACGTTGCTTTGTTAACACAGATCTGGGCCATTCTCAGGAACTCCTTCACTTCCATGTATTATGCCAGTTCTCCAGAGATACACATGGCCCATAAACAAATTTGTCCCTGAATGTCCTTATGTTACGGGGATAGGAGAGGGTACTGCTGGAAATTGGGACACTTGGGTTGTGGAAGCCTGCTGGGTGTTGGAGTTCAGTGTTTGTAATGGATAGATTTCATTAACTGCCAGGAGGCTCTTAAAGGTGTGACAGCAATTACTGAGGCAAGAGGGAGAGTAAGTCATCTGAAATGTTTGCCTGCAGAACCTGCTAAAGGTGTGTGGCTTTCCTTGGAACTGTGCAATATCCAGTTAGTGCAGCCTGTGGCACTGCTCATTTGGCTGCTGAGAGGCACAGTGAGTGCAGACTCTCTGTCCTGTCCTTGGTTTGAGTTTAAGGTAAGAAAATAATGTTACAAGTTCTAGTAATTAAAAAAACCCCAACATTATTCCTTGGATAGGTACTGGCACTGTGCAAGTGCCATACCTGGGACTGCAGCTTGTGTTTGTGCTGGAGTCCTTCAGAACCCCTGTGAGAGTGATGTCCAAGGAGAGCAGTTCCCTTCAGGGTGGTGACTCTTGGCTTGGGCATCAGAGCCCACTGTGGGCTTTTATTGTTGGCTTCTGTTGTGAGCAACAACCCTCAGTGTGACCCTGGGGATGTCTCTGCCTTCTGTGCTGCACTGCATAAATCCTGCAGCTGTGCTGAGGAGTTCTGGAGGGTTTGATCCAGGATCAGGTAACTGAAAGGCACTTCCAGTATTGATACAGGTTGCAGTTTGCAAATCCTTCTGCAGGAAGATAAAGATAAGCTTCAGATCATCAATGTACCAAATCATTTACATCATATGAGACTGATGTTTTTTTCTCCAATTGATTGTATTTTTCCCTCTGTCAGTTAATTGTAATAGAAGCTTATTGTTCCTGGGGAAGAGTCTTGACTTGTGATACTAGTTTGCATTGATTAATCTGGGAATACATCTCATGCTTTGTAGCAAAGAACTTCTCACTTTGGTGTGAAAAAGCAATAAAGAGATACAGAAGTGGTGTAACATCATTGAATGTCCTTATTTTTTAGGAAACTGATACTATTAGAGTCTTTATTGCTGTTGAATAGAAAATAAGCTTTTATTTGAGAATAGCTTTAATTTTTGGCTATTCTTTAAGCTGTGAACTAAAGTTCAAAATGTATAAACCCTCTAATTCAGGAAGATAATTTGAAGTATTTTGCTCTAATAGCTGAGATATTTTTTATGTCTTTTTTTAACCTTTCTGATAAAACAGCTTGTTCTTAGAATCAAAGCTTTTACAAATTCATATTACACAGCAGTATTTGAAGGTGTTGTGCCACTGCTGTTCAGAAAGGGTACTTTTTACAGGTAATTGTCTTAAATTACTGTGGTTTTGAATAATCATGTGGTTCAGTGTTAAGGTCCTTGCTCCATGTAAGGGATCAAGAGTTCAGTAGTGGTGCTCCATGGTCAGCACTTTGTAGCTGGGTTTCCACCACAAATAGCTCCCCATACTCATGGAGGCTCCTTCCTCAGCAGCCCCTGTTTGTGAATCCCTATTTAGGATCTCTAAAAACTAGAAGTTCAGAGGAAGTGCTGTGGTGGAACTTTCCTTAAAGGTTATAAATTCTAGTAAAAAGAAAAAGTAAACCTGTTCATTCCTTAGCTAAACAAGTCCGAGTTTGAAAGGTGGAATGAAATTGCAAAGAAACTGAGAGTTCTGCAAAAAGAATGAAGGTCATCTGTCATCATGCTTTCTGCACAGGCTGATTTTTGACAGCACAAATGCCAGCATTCTCTCTGCTGTATGACTTCACATCTGTTCTCTGTGTTGAAGTCAGCACATTCTGGACAGTTTTTAAAGTCAACCTAATCTCTGCTCTGATAGTCTCCTTTCTTTCCCCAGTTCCCAGTCACCTGTTTGTTCTTGCTCTGCCCTGGTAGTAGTTTGTACAATTCCAGCCAAATGGAAGTAGGACCTGTGGATGGTGTCTCCTGGTGTGGTGAACCTGCATGAGACCCAGGGTCTTTCCACAGAGCCCAGACTGGGGCCTTGGTGCTTTATCCAGAACAGGTTGTGCCTGTTGTTTGCTACCCTAAATGTCACTGCTGTTGGATGTGCTGCTGAGGGAGTTGTACTCCCACTCTGGCCATTAAGGCATAGAATAACCTTGGGAGTGTAGCACAGAGCAGCAGCTTTTCATAGATCTCCTCTGTGCCTCTTCCAGCCTCTGATGAGGGCTGGAGAAATTGTGGAAGAACTGTCTTTAGGCAGGGCCTGAGCCAGCAGTTGCTGCTTAGCCCTGTCAAAATTAAACAGTTCCAAACACTCACAAGGCAGACTGGTTTTGGGGGCCTCACAATTGGAATGTAAAACAGTTTCTGATGGCATGTGAAGACTTACTGTAAAGTATAAAAATAATTCTTAAGTGATAAGAATGTGTCTACATAGATAATACTCAGAAAGAAGATGTAAAGATAGCAAAGTGCCTTTCAAGTCATAATTTGCAGTTGCACTGAATTCTGCACTGCCTGTGGTTTAAAGCTGCAGCATTTCATTTTTATTTTAGCCAGTCCAGAAAATGCCAGAAAACAAATATGAATAAATGTAAGTTGAAGTAGAGACTGCAGATAGTGTATCTCTGTTCTCTGAAGATCCATCTTGAGCTCTTTAGATGATTTAGATGATTGTGGCTTGTGACATTTTTATTCTTGTGCTGTATTGTCTCCTACAGCAGGTGACTGCAGGTCAGTTAATTGTTACTGTGTTTTGCCAGGACAGTTTGAGGGGGGGAGGGTGTTGAGAACTGACTGTTACTAACATGTGCCAAGTCCTCCTATTCAGGGATGCTGCCTAATATGCCAAATCCAAGTACTTAATGATGTTACTATGGAAATCCACTTTTTACCCCATATCCATAGACTTGAAAAGTAAATTGTGCAAATATGCTGTTAACTTTTCATGCTTAGTTGACACAGTCAAGTGCTATTTTCAGACTGTTCCCAGTATTCTGTAAATAATAGAACTTGTTCTTGGATATTCAGACCATCTTACCAAGTGCTCAGATGAAGATTATGGAGTTGGGAAATAAGAAAATGGTTGCCCCTGAGTTTAGCAAGCAGTGCTAAACAGTGCCCTGTGTTTCCCATGTTTTTAATGCAGGTTTGCCTTTGTTTCAGGTTATACACCAGGCACCCCATACAAAGTCTCCTGTTCACCCACCAGTGGGGCAGTGCCACCGTATTCCTCGTCACCGAATCCCTACCAGACTGCTGTGTACCCAGTCAGAAGTGCCTATCCACAGCAGAACCCGTATGCACAGGTACAGACACGCTGTGTTTGGGCAGTGCTTTGTAATATCTCTGTGAACTTTGAACCTTTCACCACACTCATTTCTTTGTGAAAGGAGAGAATCTTTAGCTGCCTACAGTGAGAATTCAGTGATTTACAGAGTGTGAGTGCAGTTTTACGTTGTCTCTTGCATGACAGTGACTCTGCACTTGCTGATGATATGGTTGGTCCCTGAAGAGACTGAGTTGTCTTCAGAATGAGTGCTGGATGTTATAACTACAAATACCCTGATTTTGTTTCATAAAAAATTGTCATAAACTTGCATTAATTTTTTTTTTAGGAAGCTTCTGTTGTAATTTTGGAGTTCCCAAGTCTTACGCTAAAAGCAAGCAGTTGAAAACTATTAGAAAAGATAGAAGTAAGACATTCCAGTAAACATGATATTTTAGGGAAAAGTTGTCTCTCTTATAGTGAAAACTTGCCTGGCGTGTAAGCAGTAGTTGAAGGGAATTAATACATAACAGGTTTTATCCTGTCTGTTTGGTGTATTTGGATTTGCCAAAAAACTTTGGTTCTTTAACTAAAAGAAAAAGTTGTGAAAGTCTGAGAAAAGTTCTGCCATGGTTTAGTGTATGAAAAGAGACAAAATGAAGGGAATGAATAACAAGTGAGTCCTTATTGTTGAAAGTTCAGTCAGCATGGGCTTTCTACAAAGGCCCCTACTTTGAATGTTACCCTGAACACCTTAAAAAGGGATAAAATGGTAACAATTTTGCAAGTGAAACACAGCTGGAATAGTTCAAATAAATGTTTTAGCTTCTGCTCTGTAAATGCATTGCGTCTTTAGAGTAATACTTTTATTTCATGATACATTCATGAGAGGAGATACCACTTACCTTCCCCAGCAGATAGACTGTAATTACTTAATGTGCTGTTTTCTCTCCAACAGCAAGGCACTTACTACACACAGCCTCTGTATGCAGCACCACCCCACGTAATTCACCACACCACAGTCGTGCAGCCCAATGGAATGCCAGCGACCATGTACCCTGCTCCGATCCCCCCGCCCCGCGGCAACGGGGTCACCATGGGCATGGTGGCTGGGACCACCATGGCAATGTCAGCAGGTTTGTCACCTCACAGCCCCCCCGTGCTTGGCCAAGCTCTCCTTTCTCTTCGAGGTGGGACACAAACAAGTGTGTGATGCCAGGGATGTGCTTGGCAGAATCATAAAGCTGTGTGTGTCAGTCTGGTGTCTGCAGACTGAGTCCAGAGAGATCAGTGATATTTTGATCTCCTCGAAGGATGGAGGTATCCCACGCTCTTTCCAGGTGTCCCAGTATTATGGGACAGTAGTCTTCCTTTATACCTGTATAGAGTTTCACTTACTGTTGCATCTTTTGCTTCTCATCTTACCAGTGTCAAGAGTCTGACTTCCTGTTCCCAATGACAGTTGAAAGCAGCAGCTTTTTAAGGCTGGGGAAAATGCAGTGTCACAGACCTTCCTTGTGGGTTGAGATACAACACTTCATGTGTTTGCACTACCTGCAGGGCAGTGGTTGGGGTTGTCCACTTCCTATTGCCACAGTCTTGGTGGTGGTGTTTTTTTGAGAAAAAAAACAGTCTCCTCTGTGTTTACTGAGGGGATCTCATGCTTTGTTACTCCTTAGTGTTAACTCACAAAGAAATGTCCACATTCACTCAAAGGACACTTGATTTGGTATCTCAAAAACAAAAGGCATGAGTTTGTTTCAAGAGTCTGGTTTTTAGCCTGTTAAATCTATAATTTAATTTGAGAAACCTCAAAACTAGAGGAGTTAGGTATCACAAACTGGCATTAGAATTTCATTCCTGGGCAAGTTTATCCCAGGAGTTTGTTATGGGTTCTGCAAAGTGCTGTAGACCCTGCTCTCTCAGGCTGCTTGTTTCTGAGGCCCCTTAGTCTGTAAAAACCTATCAGTAATAATGCAAACAAGAACTAATTTATTCTGAATTTCCAGCCAAGTTATCTCTACCATCAAATATTCTTATGGCACATAAAGCCTGCTGTGGGAAGGTCTTGCAGTGAATAATGCTTATGTTGCAGGGTTTCTGCTGGAGCTATTTTTGAGTAATGAGTATCTTTGTGTGCACTGGACTAAATATCCATTGGGCTAAAATGACCCCCTTGCATAAAGTTTTGAAGGAAGATTGGGGCTGGAGTGCAAAATGATACTGGTAATTTGAAAGATGAGCAAGCTGTAATTGTTTTTAAAATTAACTTTTTTTTTTTCTCTCCATTTTTGTGGTTTGCTTTTTTTATTTTTTCTCTCTACTAGAAATTGTGCTTACTGAAAACCCTTCTCTTCATTCTAGGTACTTTGTTGACAACTCATTCCCCAACTCCAGTAGCCCCTCATCCAGTTACTATGCCCACGTATCGGGCTCCAGGAACACCAACCTATAGTTATGTGCCCCCACAGTGGTGATCATCCTGGCAGTCAGTGTAAGTTTCTGATTTAGGTTGAAAACAGTTCATTTTTCTTACAAATAACAGCATTGCAGGTTCTTTGGGAATGACTCTGCAGAAGGTAAGGAGTCTGGGGTGTTTCTACAGTATTCTAATTGAGTAGGAATACACAAAAATTACTGCTTTATGTACTGGCTGTTCCTTGCAAAGCACAGCTTTGTACTTTGTACTTTTGTACTTTGTGCTAGTGGGGCTTCTTCAGTGGCCTGTGCCTTCACCAATCATGAATCATTTTCAGGGTTCTTGATTGTTGAATATGAAAGAATGAGCCTCAAGTTTGCCTTTTTAAAATACGTCTGGAATTAAACACATTCAGCATTTTGGAATCATTGGTAGTTGTTGAATTCAGCAGTACTGTGATTCCTGAATGAAACAATGTGTGTGACTTTGAAGTTTTATTTTTGATTGGCTAAATATTTGGGCAAGGTAAGTGTTTCACCTTGCTCTGAGGGTGCATCTTTCTCATGAGCTGCTGAAACAAATGACCTTGAGATAATTTAATATATTCGTTCTATTTCAGGTAAGTATCAGTTCATACTTCTTGCAGTCATTATGGAAAAAGCATTTTTAGTGTGAACCAAAATTTAAATAATGGGTTACAAGAAAAGGGGTTTTATTTTGAAATCTGCTTAAAGTGGGATGGATTTTGGGGGTATAATCTGTGTCAAACTGACAAAGCCTAATGTTTTTGTGATACACACTTCTGTTTCTAGTTTGTTTGGTTATTTTTAGCATAAGTTGAGATCAGCTTCATTTGAAATAATGATTTGTCAGACCAACTGAACTTGAAATTTTCATTTTTATTTAATTTAGTTTGACAAAAGTTAACTTTTTTTTAACTTTCTCTGTTTCAGCAGTTAGAAGTACAAAGTTCTGTGATTACTAACTCAAAGGAAGTAGTCACCTGTAATGCAGCAGCATTTCTCATTTTGCTGTGATGCTACACAGGAGTCTGCACATCTGAAATGTTTCAGAGTATTTCAGTCAAGAATGTTGTATTACATGAGTATAAAAAGTGAGAGTTTTGCTGGGATTAAACTCATGATTGGTGATAATTAAATTTAGCAGTAAATAACTTCTTCATATTGCACCTTCTACTTCAAACTAAACTCCAGTGATGACAGAAAGCTGCAATGCACATGACGAGAAGATCATGTAGTGAGTTGTTAACC
Organism: Neodrepanis coruscans; assembly: GCA_013400695.1. NCBI lineage: Eukaryota > Metazoa > Chordata > Aves > Passeriformes > Philepittidae > Neodrepanis > Neodrepanis coruscans. Next base: position 22,189 of record VYZS01057622.1, on the reverse strand, counting down.
CAGAAGCCTCTACATGTCAGTTGACAGGATAAGTGCCAGGGTAACATTATGTAGCACTTGGCATTTGGGGTGTGTGTATCAGTGTGGTGCATGCAATGTTAGAACGTTCTGCCACTCTCAAATAATATTTCACCTACTTGAGAGTATTTCCCACTCTTTTTCCCCCCTCTTAACGTAGGTTTGAAGATGGGAGATATGCAATCAAGAAATTGAGGTTTAAAAGTTGGTGCTGAAGCCCTCATGCCTCCAACCAGGACTTTCCTTCTGAATGCTTTCAACACTTGGCTAAACACTACTAATTCCTGATCACTGAAGATTTTCCAGTGCTGCATATCTTACATCTTGGAACTCCAGCAGTTAGTCTTAAAGCAAATCCTGTTTTGTGGACTGTCTTGCAATTTTTTAGCTAATTATAATGATAAAAAGGGAGTATAAATCTATTCTGATCCATATCTAGTTGAATGCATGTTAAAACACAAAAAACAAAGCTTGCTCAATCTACCTGCAGTGACTGATGCAAAAACCATCATATGCAAATCCAAAGGAACCGAAAAGTATTTTACAACTTGTATCACTAATGCACTGTTGTAATGTATGCAGGGTCTGAAAAGGTAGAATCATGAAAGTGAGTTTCTTTCTCAAATACCACAACATACATTAGATAAGTGCTTCAGCCTTTTTCAGGTTGATGGAGTTGCCAGTTTAAAAGGGGCATATTTTTATTTAAGTGATGTGTTCTCTTCAAATTCAGCTACTAAATTGGAGCGACTGGAAAATGAGTCAGACAAGCTGTAGAAATCCCGCACACAATTAGTTTACTTCATACCTTTTCATTTTCATTATAATTCAGTGTTATACAGATGTTCTTAGGATCAGAATGAAATGACAAAGGTAATGCTGTGTGTGCCAGTAAATAAGGCAAACTTCCTTGAGGCAAAACTGGCTCTTAGGAATAGTAGGAGGTGATATCACCTGCATAGTGAATTGCATGTCCTGGGGAGATCTATATCCAGTACTATCTATCATATGATGCAAGATGTGTCAAAGTGAGACTGCCACACAGACTGATAGAAAAACACTTTCTTGTAGTTCTCAGTTGAGGAAATCCGTGCTGTTTTTCCTGAAGGATGTTGTAGTCAGTTGAAAATGTATGTGCAGTTGATCCAGCTTGATTTCCAGAAACTTAAGAAGTGCAAGGGCTTTCTGCAAAAAGAGTTCAGCTGCATGTTACTCTGAGGAAAGCTTGTGTGCCTGATGAGTATGTTAAAGGGGAACAAATAATTTTAACACAATTTCCTTATTAGCTACTTGCAGTTTGGACTATGGATACTCTGTAGTAGGGCTGCCAGAACACAGAGGTTTCAAATAGCAGTTTTTCTTTTTTTTTTCCTGAAAAGATTTGTAATCAAAGTAGGAGCCACTTGTTGGTTACAGTGTTTTGATGTGTTTTCTTAATATTTTCTTTTTTTACCTCCTAAATTGCACTTGGAAGCACATAAAATAAGACTCTACTGCAGATTAGCATTTCATTGCAATGAGTCATTTGTGATATTCTTTCTTGCAATTTCAATTTTTAAAGTACCTCAAAGCAAATGCTGTGGGGATAAAGGGCTAGCCTTGGAACCCATTTGTATACCAAAATCATTATGGGAGAGATTTTAAATTTTTAAATTTGAATATTGCACATTAAAATTGAGGTTTCTCTTAAACCTGCTCGACTTACAATTTCAGAAAGATGCAATTTTCCTTTTTTTTTTAAAATACATTCTGCCTGCAATAAATTATGCAGTAAATGGTTATAAAGTGTTGTTCCCTTTTAAGCATCTACACAGAGGTATATCAGGCTGTATTGTTCCTGTAGGTTAACTTCCATTCAGAATTAAGTTTTTTGAAGTTGTGTATCTAGTTACGCTTTGTTTTGGGCTGTTCTGCTCCTGTACAGGTTTGGCAGTTGCTTTGGAGTAGCATCAGTGCTGATTTTAGTGCTGCCATCCCAGTACTTTGCCCTGGTGGGAGGCTTGTGTACCTTCATACCCCGTTGGTGGTTAGAGCCTTCAGTAACTTTATTTTTTACAGTAAGCACTCTCTGTATTTTGTACCCTTTTTTTTTTAATAAAGTTTAGGTTTATTTTGCATGAATCACTGTCAGTGGATGGCCCCCTTATTTCTAATGCCTTGAACATAACTATGTTGTTAGAATAAGTACTTTAAACCTTATTCATGAGCACTTACTGCAGCTTAGGGATTTCCATATGTTTTTATATGGAGCAGAAAATTACCCAAGACAAACTTTAGTTGAATCTGTACTGCTTTGTTTGAGTCTGTTTAACAATTCCATTTGTGTAGTAGATGTGCAGCTTTGATGAGTGAGGTGTGGCAGAGCACAGTGAGCATTAACACAGCACCTTGTCCTGAGCTGAGGGCTGGAGCAGGGCTGTGCCTGGGAGGAGCTGGGAAGGCCAAGCTGAAAGCTTTGCTGTCTCCCATCTCATCACCGCAAACTAAGGCTTTGAAAATCATAGGAGAGAACTTCCACGAGTGCTGCAATAGAGAAGTAGTTGAGGAATGAGTATAACTTCCTATATATTTGCTCTAACTTCAGATTCCTAGATGTCATCTTGGAACTGGTCTCCGTGTAGTATTCCATAACATTTAGGCGGTCTCACTTACTTGAGCACTTTTTTTTCTAAGTTGCATTATGGGATTCATCCAGGAGGGAGAAACCGTACCTTTTCCAAAGGTACTGCACCTTCCAGTTATGAGCGATTCCGATCTGCTGGGAGGCTGGAGCCTGTCTCCAGGAGTTGTTATGAAAAGTAACCAAAAGCACAGTGCAGGGGGACGGGGGAATATGTGTATATATAACTATCTTAAGGGTATTTTGTTGCAAATAGTAGAAAGCATGGATATAAAACTGCAGCGGGGGAAACTACATCATTAAATAGGCGTTTACACAGTGAGGGTCTTACGAAACATTCTCTCCTGCTTTTTATATAACATTCCCTATTTAGAATTCCTTTATAAATGAGTACACAGTATGTGTTTGCACTAGAGCTCCTCAGCAAAGGAAAAGAGCTAGTGCAGTAGAGACATTTCAGATCAAGCTTCTCTTTAAAAAAAAAAAAAAAAAACACACAAAAAAAACTTTTATGGCAGCTTTATATGATGAAAAACAGTACTACTATAAACCTGGAACTGAAAATAACTGTTGCAGCAATAACAAAGAGAAGTCCAAGAAAGATTTTTTTTTTTTAAATTCAAATTTCAGGTGTTGAGTTTAGATAAAGTATTTTTTAAAAACTGAGGTATTCCCTATGTCAATAACAGCTGATGAAAATGTCTTTTAAATGTAGCAGCAGCAAAAGAAAAATTACTAATAATTGGCATCAAAAACATGTAGCCCTAGTCAGTGGCATGGTGGTTAACTGAACACTAGGAAGGAAAAGACAGAACCTACTATTAGATGTTGCTTATGCTTGTTGTAACCATCTCCTGTTTGAAATTTCTAGGAGACATGCAGGAATGCTGTTCAAGAAAGCTTCTTTTTGAGTGTACTATGCAAGTTAAATGCTTAGATGCAGTGGTAGACAAAAAAAGTTGTTTATTTTAGTTGAAGTTCTTCCTTGTATTGCTTCATCCACTGAAAATACCAAACAAAACACAGAACCAAACCACCACCTGTAAGTACCACCGTGTCTTAGTGTTGTCTGAGAATAGTTGATGGTACAGAGCTGTATACCAGGGTACTCAGCATTGGCTGCTCTCCAGGGAGTGTTCTGGCTTCGCAGCTCCTTGGGTAGTAAGGCAAGAGATGGTCAGGATTGCCTTGGAATCGCTCCCCAGTGCTTCAGCACAGTGTTCTACACTGTTCATTTGGGTTTTGCTTGAAAAGGTGAGCACAGTGATCCAATACCACCACCTAACTAGGCTTAAACTCATCCCAGGAGTAGTAACTACCGTGTGTGTGAAACCTCCCACCTTCGAACACGAGCAATAGCGGTGCTTTGGCTGGAGCTCGAGGGAAAGGACTGTGCCTGGTCCATGTGGTGGCCTGGGCTGTGTGGTTTGTGCAGTGTTCCATAGGAAACAGGCCCAATCCACCCCAGCCTTCTCCAGCAGGTGTCAGGCCGGGGCACAGCAGGATCCTCAGCCCCATGTCCAAACGCTTGTGAACGCGCAAGACACGGCGACTTCAGCTCATTCACGTTGTTCTCATTAGTAAGTGTCAGCTTTCTAATCCTGTATTGTGTCAGCTCCAAGGTTCCTGCAGCCCCCTCGGGTGTGAGGAGGTGAAATGCCACTTTGCAGGAGCACCTGCAGCAGAGAAGGGCAGTCTGTGCATCAGGGTTCGCCAAGAGAGGAGTTGGTTCTGAGCTCTCCCCTGAAGGAGTGAGGGCTCAACAGGCTGTGCACCTCTGGTCGGGGGTGCCAAGGGGAAGTAAGGGGTGTTTTGGAGACAGAAGAGAGGGAAGAGGAACAGTGCTTATCTGGGGACAAGGAAACCTTTTCTTGTGTGGGTTGCATATAACACTGAAACATCTGAATTTTGTGTGTAGTAAGGGTCCATTTGTCGTTTTAAAAAGCAAACAATTTATGGGCTCTCAAGTTTAAATATCAAGAAAGTGAACATGACTTTTCTAAACTGGTTGTGACTTTTGGGCACTTAGCAGGCAAACTGGGAAAGCTTTTTTAGCTGGCTGCTGTACAGACTTGTTTTAAGTAGAAGGGATTTGTTAGTGGGTTTTTTTAATTGTAATGCTATTATTGGCTGCCCTCCTGTCTAAGATTTAAAAAAGTGAGTGCATGCAATGGAAGTACAAGAGGCCCCAGTAATAGTTCTCCATGTTTGTTATGAAATAGACACAAGTTTCCTTTTTATGACTTTTTTTAAAACTGTCTTAGGAACAGTTGTATTGGTACTTTTTTTTTAAGTTTAGGTCAATGTTGTCTTCCAGAATAAGTTTTAAGGCATCACTCACTCCTGCATTGAACTATTGCATCAACACAAAGAGTGGAGATTCCATTCTGAGCCAGTTCAATTGTGAAAATTCATACTTTTTTATTTTTTATGCAATTCAATGAGTAGATGAGCTCAGATTTAAATTCTTAAAAGCACGTTTATTGTAACAAGAATTGTTATGTATTAATACTTCAGTTTTCAATAAAGATTGACTTGTGTTGCTTATTGTGGGGTTTTTTTTCCTATTGTCTTTGCTGACATCCTTCCAGAAAAGATTCTGTTGCTGAAGAGCAGTGTGGTGTGTTTAAACTCTTTCAGCTGATGAAATCTGGTGATTGATCGAAGCAAAGCAGAACATTGAAATGGGTTCAGTGTCCTTTCTCTGGGAGGTTTCTCAACGCCCAGCAGGACACAGTGTCAGAGGCTCCCCCATGGGGAATTAAGCTGCCCCAAGTTGCCCTGTCTGAGAGTATGGTAAAGGTGTGCAACCCAGCCTTGTTCCCTTTTGAGGCATTTCCTGGGGCTTGAGGGGTTTATTACTTTATAGCTTAAAACAAAGGAAATTGAACAGATGTAAAATTTGACAATCCTTCAGCATGTGCTTGAAACCAAATCCCTGCTGTTTGATTGGAGAGGTGACAGGCCCTGAGCAGAAAGCTGTTATAAACTCACTTCTTGAGTGTTCCCCAGAAGGAAAAGAATTGAGTAGGTGTGAGGTGTGGGTAATTATCCTATTTCTTTAGCATGTGGGTGGTTGTAAAGCACTAATGTTAAACTGGAATTATATGTATTTCAGGGGAACAGAAGCTGCTTGAACTAACTGGCTATTTTCATTCATTGTAGGTCTCCAAAAATAATAACTTACCTGGTAACGTTCCTGTGAAAAGCACCACATGTGGAAGAGGGAGGTACAACGTGACTGCATCGATCTGCAGGGATAGCATGTGGTGCTTGAGATTTTGCTACAGGTGGTTTTGTCAGTCGAGTAGCTGAGCTAAAATCATAGCCAGGCACCACAGAGCCCATTTCAGTGGGCTTCACCTCAAGCTAATTTCTGGTCAGTTGTGCTGGGATTGCTTTCATGTTACAGGGAGATAGATGTGGGGGTGTTTTGCAGAGCACTGGAGCTGATGAAAATTCATAATCCTCAACCAGTGGGTTGCTGGAATCTTGGATGCTATAAAGGAAAATACTGTTCTTCAGAATGGTGCTGATCACACTTGGTCTAGAGGGATTGTGGTGTAGCTGTTCTCACAGGAGGGGTCTGTTGCCATGAAACATGACAGTGCTGTATTCAACACTCCTAAGAATGTGGTACTGAACTCTTAAGTCTCTATATAGGATTTCTTTAATGGTTTTAAATGTATCTATGGAACTACCAAAATGGTGGGTCACTAATGCTTTGATTTTTTTCCCCTCTGCCCCCATCAGTTGTGCAGTGACAGTGTAATGCATATTAGTGTCCTGCTCTCTTGCTGATGAGTGGCTGTTACTTGCTGTGAAGGTTAAGATGTATTTCCTCATTTTAAGGGCAGCTTTGAATACTTGAGAACAGCCAGAGCCCCTTCAGGAAAGCATCCACTCAGTGATTGTCAGAAATAAGGCAAGAAGATTTGAGTTTTAAATTCTCCTATAACTAATCCTGGGCAAAACCAGTTTGCTGCTTTTAAAATGTTGCTTTAGATTTTAAACTCCATGGCTCATTGTAAAAAAAGTGAGGTAACAGAAATAGTTTTGTTGGTGAGCTCCCCCAGAATCAGGAATGATGCCCTGATTATTATTTAGGTGGGAATTTTTCTGTGCTGAAAATGGCAGTCATAGAAGATGTTGGTATAGAAAGTGTTGCTGCATTAGATGGATAAAATGTCTGACTCGTATGTGGGAGGCTAAATGGTCTCCTGGCTGTTATTTCAGTATCCATCAGGCTATTATCTATCTTGTCTAATCATCCAGAATAGAATGAAGGCCATGTGACAACTTTAAAATAAACATTAAAAAGTTGTGCAGCAGCAGGAAGTCTTTGGTAGCTATGGGAAGTTGGGTTGTGTGTCACAGACAGATGGCAGATCTAGAGGGAAGGCCTTTGAGCCTTGTAGGTACAAGTAACCCATAGCTGTAGTCCTTGCTTCTGGCATAAACTTGAGAGAACTTGGCACTGAGCAGCTCAGCTGTCAAATTGCCAGAGCTAGACCTTCATTTTTGGACTACATTAATCTACTTTGTAGTGTTTTACAATAGCTTTTCTTTCTGGTCAAGAAAAGTAAAATACATGGACAAATTGATGCTTCTGGAAGAGGGAGGGGAACACACCTTCCCTGAGTTCTGCTTTTCCCAGCCTTGTAAGAATTGTAATCATGAACTTCCCAGCTGAGCTCTAATGTGGTCCCCTCTGTTTCAGAGCACAAATGCTAATGTGGCTGTAGCTGGGGGAAAGTTTGTTTTTGATGGTGTGATTTTACATCACAAGCATATTGTTTCAGGTTGCTGAAGGTTAAAGAAAAAAGCCACAAATTGTTCTCAAGCCCAGATGATGGGTGGCCAGGCTGCTACTTCTGAGAAAAGGGGAAGAAGCAGGTGTGGAAAGGTAGCAGGAACTTGTAAGCAGAGTGTGCTGTTCCACAGCTCCGTGGGATTATGGCACATACAGAGGCTGATGCTGTGTACTCAGTAATATTTTATGGGAGCATTACAGAATTAGACAAGACTAAAGTTGGTAGCTTGTTTTATTTCCCATCCCACAACTGTATATGTAAGTAGTCACACAAAGGTACACAGGTCTGGGGAGAGTATCACAGGTATTTCATTTGCACAGGCTGTGAAACAGGGAACTGCTTTGGTAGCAAAGTTGTGCAAAAGAGAAGCTCAGTAGGTGCAGAGAGGAGGGGTGCAGTTGCAGGGAGGAAGATGACAGGAGAGTTAAGCAAAAAGAACAAGCAGCCTGCATTTTTCCTAAAACTGTCAGCACTGCCATGGGATTTTAGTAGTGTAGCTTGTTAAGGGTAACATGTGAGAGACATGGGGAGAAATGAAGTGTGAGGTGTTAATCCCAAAGCAGGGCAAGCTGGGATTGCTGCATGGCTGGGAAGGAGCACCCTTTGGCTTCTGAGCCTGGAGCTGTGTGGCTGTGAGTGTAAAGGCAAGTGAATCCAGGTTGCTGCCGTTATGGAGTGTGTTGTCCCCCAGCCTGTGCAGCGCTCAGGGAAGTGCAGGAGGAATTCTGTCTCCTGCCAAGTCACACAGTTGACTGTCACCTTGCACTGGCTTTGCACTGAAACGACCTGCATTGATTTGTCTCTGCTGTTTGGAAGATTGATTCCCTCCCTTGCACTGTCAGCCTACAAGAACACCACTGTGCTTTTGGTGGGATAAAATCAGCTGAAAACACTTAAATTTTTTTTTCAGTTAGCTTCTGTCCATTATTCTTTAACCCATTACTTACCTGAAGACCTGATCCTACAGCTTTGCTTGGGCTGGGAGCTCTGGGACAGGGAGTTTCTGCTGGTAGGCTGGAACAGGGCATTATAGTGGAGACTTGGGATGGTATTGATGTGGCACTGCTGATGACAGTAGGAGTGGCAACTCCTGCTAACTTTGGTAGAAAATGTGAGTAACAGCAGGTATAGACTGAGGGTCCAGCAGTTGAGTAAGATGTGAATAGTCCTTTCTTAAAGCTTTAGGAATTCCTGTACTACCATATTCACTGTCCAGACAGGCAATGCCATAACCCTCATTAGCAGGTACATGGTGAAACTTGAGAGGGAGCATTAGAAGTAATAAGAGTAAGAAAATGAGCGTTTGCTGGATGCTGTCCCACCTCACAGGTGCTGGCAGTTCTCCAGCACTCTGGGTGGCCAGTGGTACAGTACTTGTTCAAAACACTTGATACTTACATATGAACCTTGGCACTGCGTTCTTTAATGCTGGTCTTGAAGATGTGATTCCACTGCAGTAAATCTGGAGGAGCACAGCCTGATATTTCGCCACATGTTGCAAAAGGCCTTTTTATGTAAAAAAGCTAATTCCTGTCATTTTGGCATCCCAAGAAAAAGTAGGATTTTTAGTTTGGAGCTGAGATTCTCTTGGAATGCCTGTTGCTGGCAGGTGCCTCTATTCTCGGTTACCTTTATTGTGTTTTTGGGAAGCTGTTGAGACACCCAGTTGCAGGTGGTTGGTGCATCATTGGTCCCTGGATGACAGTGCTGTGCTGGCTTTGTGGAGCAGTGTCCTGGACAGTGCAGTGAACTGGACACAACTGGGGCTCCTCCCCACCCAGCACCCCACAGTTCTTCAGGTAGTGGACAAAACAGAAAAGATACTAAAGGCTGCTTTGGGGAAACTTTCCTCTCTGTGGGAATCAATTTAGTTGTTATTTTGATTTAGTACAAAGACAGTTTGTTCTGGTTTTGATGCTATCAGAACATGGAACAATGTATACACCCACCTTGTCTGAATCAGTTATTCCAAACTAATAGTTCAAAATAGATTTTTTTTTTGGTTGGTCAGAACAGAAACTGAATTATTTAGCAGCCACTTGTTCTCTTCACTTTACTGGTAGTGTCAGTAAATCATTCTTTTGATTGGTTCACATGCTTTACATAAGTCTGTGTCTTGACCAAGTGAAAACTGGGCAGCTTTAGCTCATTAAGAAACATGGCTATTTTCACAAGAAGCTTCCTAAATGACAGCTACAGAAGGAGAGGAAACAGAGCCAACACCCCTAAAAAACCCAAACCACCCCTGAATCAAATCTTTTCCACTTGATGTAACTGAGTGCAAAACTGTTTTTCTGAGTAGTTAGGATGGTTGTACTCTGAAATCCAGGATTGGTGGTGTTCAGACTCATGTCAAGAGCTTCACTTTGTTTTGATGAAAATCTGCATTTCTGGCCCATGTAGAAGGTTCAGCTCCAGAGCAGCAGATGCTGACATCTCACAGCTCTGCTTCATGTGTCAAATGGGCACTTGTGGCTCTGACAAGACTGTGTTGTCCATTTAGTTCATAGAGGCTGTACTTGTGTTGTTCACGGGCCAGAAACACCTTTATCACAAGTGTCTGATGCCCTTGTGAAGCTGCACACTCTCTGCACACATGTCCTGGGTTACACACGTTCTCCCTGGTACTGCTGGCAGAACAATGTAACTCCTGTTGAAATCCAGATGCTGGAAAAGGAGGGAACCTGGGGGCTGATTAATCTGTTACCACTGTCTCACACACAAGTAACACTTTGCCATTTAATGAGAAATATGGGGGATGAGATGATTTTTTGGGTGTTAATCACTTAAAACCAATGGAGTTGTACTGCTACACAGTTTGTTCAGGAAACACTGTGGGTTGTGGTTAGAGAATCAGGAAGTGGTGCTGGGTAGAAAACAAAGGGTGGTGTTTTGTGCTGAAATCCTCTTCGGAGCAGTCTGTGGAGTGGGTGTGTTGAGCACACTGGGTTTGAACCTTACCTGTTGATCAGTGTTGCTGCTGTAACTCCACCCCTTCCAGCGTGATCAGCTCCTGATCCTGATCTCAGTCTTGCATAGCTCCAAACGTGGTGTGCAAGGCTAGAATCCCAGCTGAGGACAGTTTTTTAGGAAGGGTACTGACAGTGGAATGGAGAATGTATTTCTCTACCAGAAATAATTAACTGTTCTTTAACTGGGCTGCTGTCTGAAGGAGTCTGGTTTGGCACTTAGAAAGACTTCTGTAAAAAAAAAAAGTCTCTGAATCATTTGTGCGCACTGGTCAGATGTGAGATCAGTTCTGGGAGAGCTGGTAAGTGATGTGAGTATTGAAACCACTTCAGGTGTAGTTACAGTTCAAAGTATTGCTACACAGATAATTAAGAGTAGCCAATTCTTGTGTTTCAGTGAGGGGGAGGGCAGGGGCATTTCTGCACTCCAGGGTCCTGTGCCACTGTCACCTCATTTCCCTTGGGAGAAAAGGTGAGGCTTTCTAGTGCAGTGACTTTGATGTAGACGTAAAGCTGAGTATATTAAGCAGCACAGTGGCTAAAAAAAAACAGATCAGATGTGCAGCCAAGGGGACAAAGTTGTGAGTTTGTTCGTAATAGGAACAGTGAGGCATTTGGGGGAATCTCCACCCTTGAGCATATTCAGATGGCACCTGGACAAGATCATGAGACACCTGATGCATCTTCACAGCTGGTCATGCTTGGATGGGAGGGTGGGTGTTTTGAAGGGGGGGAGTGTCCTTCCCCCTCCCCCCCACTTACTGCAAAGCTGCAGAAAATGGATTGTTTCAGTGCCAACAGATTTTCTTCCTGGCCAATCAAAACAAACATGCCATGGATAAGGAAAGGAGGATGCAGACATTTAGGGTAAACACAAAAGTGACAATTGCATTCTGTTACTGAGGAGTGCTGGCTGCAACTGTCTGACATAGCGATGTGTGTCTGTCTGACATTTCTCTCTCTTCCTCCCACCTTGGTGTCTCTCTGTGTGTCTGTGTGCTGGTGTCTGTCTGTGTCAGTGTCTTTCAGGGTGTGTTGCAGAGGGCATTACACTAGTAAGTGCTGTAGCTGCTTGATCTCAGTGACTTCTTAGAGTGTGGGGATTTTTCTTTTTGGGGTTTGTTTTGGTTTTTTTTCAGTTCCCCTCCCCCCAGTATTGAGACACTGTCCTCCCCAGTGCAGAGTGTTCCCAGTGCCCACTCGTGTGTGGTCTCTGTGTCCCCAGGGGTCCCTCTGCAGGGTGGCTGCTCTGAAGGTGACCTGGCGTGGCCCTGTGGCCGAGCAGTCACTGCTGGAGCTGCAAGAGCAGAATCTCTGCAGTGACTTTGAAGAGAAACAAGTTCACACAGATAGACATGTTGGAGACAAACACAGGCTCAGAGTCACTTTTACAAGTTTCTTTATGAAATTAAATGTTGCCCCTGGTCTGGGGGGAAGATATAGTGCAAGAAGGACTTTGTACATGCTACTGAATTCAGATATCCCTGGATGACCAGACTTTGGTCAGCTACAGCATTGACAAACACTGGATTTCTGAGCTCTGCAGACTGTGCTCACTCACACCAGGATCAAGTTGGAATGAGCAGGTGTCTTCCTTCCACTGTCACGGGATGTCTCCTAAGCTAAGGAATTCAGTCAGTATGGCTTCTAACTCTCACTATGGTAAGGCAAATCTTTCCTTTTGCTAACCAAGGTTTAAATTAATTCTTTTTTGGCCACAGTTTGAAACTTGGGTACTTAAATGAGGCTTCTTTTGCCAAATTTAGACCTTTTTAAAGTGGTTTTCCATTTTTTTAAAAGTGTCAGTAACAGCCCTTGAATTTGAGGGTCTGTGGGAGTTTGCATAATAATAAAGTTTCAGAGTTGAACAGCAGACTCTGACTTCTGGGAGCTGGGATTGCAAATATTGACCTTTTTTTTAAAAAAAAAACAAAACAGACAAAACAGGCATCAAGTTAACAACATCTGACAAGAACAGTTACAGACTTACAAAATACACAGTTCTGATTTTTACCATAAATAAACACATTACAAACAATGAGCATTTTCATTGGCCAGGAAATATGGCAGAATGATGGGAGAGATGAGAATCTAAGGAATTGAGTACGGTATTAATTAGGCACATTTTTCTCTAACTTACGTAACTCAAACCCACTAGAGAGATTCTTGGACTTGACTCATGCTGCAGGTTGGCACAGTTTATGTACGATACCATTCACCCGTGGTGTTGGACTGAAGGAGAGGTCACAGTGCAGCACTCACTGTGTCTGAGGGCCTGCAGAGGCTGAGAGAGTTGGGCACGTGTAGGAGGGTCATGTCTGAGGAAGGTGGGGCACAGGGGTGGGCAGAGCAGAAGGGTTTGTCCCTCCATCGTCAGTGTCATGTCAGTGACTCTCAACTGTTGTTCTGAGCACGGCAGTGGGTCTGTCAGCTGCCATCCCCTCTGACAGCTGCCAGACAGCAGTGGTGGGCACAGCAGGAAGGAGTGAGTCCAAGTACAGCTGACAAGCAAAATCTCTTCAGATGAAGCATGTCAGACTCCCTCCTGTGAGCTCCTGCTGGAGCTTTGCCTCGTGGGCGCTGTGCAAGGCTGGCTCCGCAGCACTGGCACAAAAGCACACACAGTGTCTCACCTCGGAGCCAGGGCGGTCAGTCGGGCTGCAAAATAAATAGGGAAGGCAGGAGCACATGTGCCATCCTCTGTAAACAAAGGATTGGAAGAACCTGGGCTCCACCTCCCAGGACTGACGGATAAAGTGCTTTCTCAAAGGGGTTCAGGCACAAACACGGGGCTGCCCTTATTTCCGGAAGGGTGTCAGCCTGCTGATGTTCTGCCAGAAGTTCGAGGGCTTGCGCTTGGGCTCTGCCAGCATGAAGACCTGCTGCTGAGGGAGCGTGGTGGGCAGGGTGGGATGCTTCTGCCTCATCAGGAAGTCATAGTAGGGCCTGGTGACAGCTGGGAGGAGGAGGAGATGGGAACGATGTTAGTTGAGCACAGCTCCCTTTGCTCCCCACCCAGTCCCCTCTGCCAGTCCCCATTAAAGCTGCAGAGGCTTGAATGGGGTTTGCCTTAGTGTTACCCTTCTTTAGTTTATCCTTACTTGCAGCACTGCCTTGTAGGATTAGAGCTGACACTGTGGAAGTTCCAGAAATGTGCCTCATCACTGCCAGGTGTTGTGCCAACACGACAGCAGGGCGAAAGAGCTGCAGCTCTTCACGGGTCCACAAACTTAACTGGTGCCTTTGGCTGTGCTGAAAAAAGCAGCTGCTGTGCAAGTGCTGCTGTTGCCTGTTCCAACATCCTGGGCTGGATTTCTGAGCCTTCCCAATGGACAGGGCTGCCTTATGGAGACACCTCTAATACTTTGCCCCAAGGGCTTTGCTCAATTAAGAGATCTGGCCTCTTCCCAAACTTCCCTCTATTTCCAGCCAAATCTTATTTCTGACCTATTTTGACATTTAGCCGAACTTTCTTACTGGAGACATGGCTGGGATTTAAGTGCTGGCTGGCACCACCAAGAGGAAGTGGTTTCCTCTGTGGGTCCAGAGGAAAGCAAGTGACACCTCTTCCTCTACACAGAGAGAAGGGGAAGGTGCACAGGGCTCTCTTCAGCCAACAGTCCTTTTGTTGCTTGGGTTCACAGTCTCCTGGCTGCTGCTAAATTGTCCTCATCTAATGCTAAATTGCAGGAACAGTCTCTGCTGCAGTCACCTTTATGACCCTCTGTGCATAATGGGGATTGTCTTTGGCAAAGGGAATGTCACACTGCTGGGAGAGCCTGGATCCTGGGGCAAGGCTGTGCACTGGCCTTTGGGCAGAAGCTGAGGGTTTCTGGCACAGCACTCACTGACTATGTGCAAAGCAGCTCTCCTGGAGTTAGGAACAGTTTCCCCACTGCAGCCATCTGAATCTACCAGGAACTGCAGTGCAGATTGTCACATCAGAGCTCACCATCTGGCCTTCTCAAGAGCTTGTTAATGGCACTTCATTGAAACTGTTCCCATGTAGTAAATACAGAGTCAGCCCCCATTCTCACAGCATTCCTGTCTTCAGATGTGACTCACCCTTGGGCTTCCCAGCTTGTTGCTGTTTGCTGGCATTCAGCATGGCCTGCTTTTTCTGCACCTCAGTGATTGAAAAACCTGGAAGATAAAACAGTTTGTCAGCAGCAGGTCATCCTTTGGTATCTCAGGGGAAGACACTAAGGGAAATACAGGGGAAATGCCTGAGGTGAGAGGTCACAATTGCTGCCAAGGCTGGCAGAGGCACAGCCCTCTCCCCACAGCCTGCACTGCACAACCTTCCCTCAACTCTCATGTAAGGGTCACTGCCTGCCCTTTGCCCCATGCTTTACTGGGTGAAGGAGCCAGTCCAGACCAGTTGTGGATGAAATCTTACCAGATCACACTGCTCTGAATTAAGCAGGGTTTGGACAAAACAACACAAACCCTCTCACACGGGGAGAACCCTTCACTGAACCTGTTCAATCTCCAAGTTGGACACTCACACTGTACTGCAAAATACTGGAAGCTGTGTGTAATGTATTGACAGTTTTCTCAGCCCTGCCTGAGCTCTAATAAATACACATTAGCCTCTCTGAGGATGCACTGCAGTGTCAGCTCATGGTGGTCTGCAGTGTTTTAATTGCAGAGGTTCATTCACAATGTGCAATTCAGCAGCCTGGAGCTGGACTGGAGTATGGATTGGCTTCCCCACCCCACTTGTAGGCATTGGCTGGTGGATAAAAAAAGAGAGAAACACAAAAATAATAAACCCCCACTGTCTCCCAGCATTGCTCTTTCCATACCTGTCTCCTGGTCAAGCTGCACCTGCCTCCTTTCATTCTCAAATGCCTTCAGCCAGCGCTGCTTCAGCTCAGGCTTCTTTGCACAGAATAAGTGAACTTCCTCAGTGTCTCGGCAGTGCAGCTTAAATGCATTTTTCACACTGATATTGAAGTCCTTGTCCTTTCCATCTTCTACATCCACTATTTCCATGTCGTCCATGCTGATCCGACTCTTGTAATACAGGATGTCCCGGCGCAGAAGGTCCTGTAAGAGAGATCACAACAGATGTGCTGTTTCCTGTCCTAAACATTCATTTTCTTTGATAGGGTGGAGTATTTTGTCTTCCTGGTATCTTTACAGTCCTGTAAAAAAACCCAAATACTGGATTTGAAGCTGCAGAATTGCTGTGCTGCTGTGGGCAGTGTTGGCACTGAGAGGCTGTGGGGTCAGGACAGGCTGGTATCTGCTGTTGGGGGGTATCAGCTGCCCTGAAGATCTGAATGAGAAACAGGCTTGGGTATTACATGTGATCCCAAATCCCTCATTTCTCTCCTTTGCCAGAAAACACTATTTGAATCCTTCAGTTCCAGTTACAAAGTAAGAAAAAAATATCCTAATTAGCTCTTGTTTTGTTGACAATGAAAAGTAACTGAAAACACTGCATTTCATGTCTAAGTTACCTGGAGCTACCTGCATGCCACAGAATATGCAAAAAATAATTGGCACATTCAGCTCTGAAATTCCAGAGGAAGGTACCTTTCTTGGGCTCCAAGAAAGATTTCTTTTATTACTTAGATTATGAAAAACTGCACATACTTGCAGACTTAGATGTGATGTTAATATGGTCTTACTGTCTGGCAAGGCCCACAGCTCTTCATTGAAGCTGCAGGTACCTTCTGACTCTTGACACTAATCTCAGGTGGAATTGCAGTTGAAAAGCAACATATTTAAAAGAAAATGGGTGAGAATGTTCATGCTTGAGTTGTATAAAATAACCCCCTCCACTACCCCTTGAAGCAGTGCAATGTTTCCTCTTTTGCTATCTGATATAATTAGGCCAGTAGCTCATTGCTGTGCTCAGGTGCACAGAACACCCCAGAACATCAGAGAAAATCCTGCAGTGAATGCACAGAGAAGTCTCAGTGCTGGTAAATATTAAGGACACAAAGGGGTGGAGAGGGAGCTCACTTAAATTCTTCAGCACTGTACAGCCAGTGTTGGTGCCTGGCTGGGGCTTTACCTTCTTGCAGCAGACAAGCTGGTGATCAAAGAGGAAGAACATCCTCTGTTGGCTCTTGGCTTGAGGGGGGGAGATTTTAGCTAATTCCCCAGAATAGATGAGTTCTGAGCTTCTGACCAGGACATCTTCACCCTGGGAACAGCACAAACAACAGGTTGGTCTCAGCCATCTGAAAAAAGGGCAAGAAATAAGCCCGTAGTCTCACAGGAGAACCTCAGCTTGGCTGAGGGGCTTGAATTCCTGCTGACAAAAGTCTTCTGGGAATGAGAGGGAGCCTCTGTGCTGGAAGACAGTCCTTGTCACACCAGGGAGACACTGTGCCCTTGGCTCCCAGGGAATGAGAACTGAATTTGATAAGAACAGTAGTGTGTTAAATAAAAAAATCTCCTTTTCTAGGGAGTCTGCTCAGGGAAGGTGCTCCATCCCACACATAAACAAAGCACATGAGCAGAGAGCTGAGAATTCAGGCTGACATCCTTGGGCAGGGAGACTGTGGTTTTATTGAGTCTAGGATTTAGAAAATTAGTATTTTGTTTCTTTTATTTAACAATTTTTTAATGAGTCTACAGGGAACCTTGACTTTCTCTTGTCACTTATCAGAGCTTGCCTTTCTGCAACAATAACATGGCTTGTTAAGCATTAAGGGACAATTCTGCTCATCTTGAGAGTGAAATCAACTCCAGATAAAATGGGGGCCAGACAAAAATAATAGAATTTAACTATTCTACAAGCTGATTTCATACTGCAAGGAAAAACAGGGAAAAAATTCCAGGGGACATGCAAAGGCAGCTGCCCTTGTTAAAATTAAAACCACATAGAAGGTGAGAGAATCAAGGCAGAGCTGGATAGTGAGATCTCACTGTAGGCAGAAGGTGTTAGAAGGGCAGAAGAGGATGAACATGGAACAGTAAATTCCTGGGGAAGGGAAGTCACTCACCTCCCAGTCCTCTATGGAACTCTGCCACTGAGCAATTTTGTCGATGTTCTCCAGCCGCCGCTTTCTCTCGTTGATGAGCCGAGCAACGTTTTTCATGGCATTTAAGGCAGCTTCGACATCTTTAAAATCCCTAGAGATGGGCAGAGGTGTCAGACAAGGCAAACTGGCACCTGTGTATTGTACCTACACCGCCAGGGAGGGCAGCACTGCACGGCCTGGAGCTGGGGACAGGAAATAGAGCTGCTCTTGCAGATTATCCCAGCTGTCCTGTACTGGAGATCAGAGATACCTGTATCTGCGGGCAGATTTTCAGACCATGCTAGTTTTGAGGCACAGATTATGGTCTTGTAACAAATCCAGGCCAAATCTGGGGAAGGGAAGGGAGTAAGTAATCACATTCGGCCACAGAGGTGCAAATATGAGTTGCTGAAAGAATCTCCAGGGATTTCCAAGCCTCATTTTCTTCTCACAACATAATACAACATATTCATAATGCCACTGCTCCCATCCAGGGGCTGATCTGTCACGCAGGGGTGAAGCAGTTCAGCAGTAACTGGCTTCATTTCAAACAGGAGCTGATGGCTTATCTGGAGGGGTAGGACAGAAGCTGATCTGCCCTCCCCCACACACCATCTGCTGCCACCAGCTACTTCTACTGAGTTCTGAGCGGCTGGGAAGGAGCTGAGCTGCACAACTTGGCTCTAAGGCAACTTCCAAAACATCTGTGCACTGCATTAAGGAGCTTTCTGCTCCAAGGTCAGCTTCAGACAACATGCTTAGAGATTTAACAAGACAGGCTTAAAACCATTCAGGGAAATACCAGGGCTGCAATTGCGAAGATGAAATTAAGCCAAGCCACAATGGACCAATATCAACATTTTAATACAGATTTTTTTGTGTTTTATTTCTGTAGCTGATTATTTCCGATGCTCAATGATTAAGTGACTGTTACTTGAACCAAAGGCAATGCTTTCACCCAATGGATTTGGAGGCTTTGGAGCTGGTGCTGACAGGACACCAAGTGTGCATGGCTTGACTGTTGCAGGCTACGACTTCCCACTGGTAAATGATGGACATTTTGGTGTATATTCAACCAGTGCTTTTGTTTTCAACACCACCACTGCAAACACATAACTCCAAAGTACCTAAGTTCTGGTATCACAGATAGATGAGCCAAATAAAATAGAGAAGTGCCGGTATAAGATGGACCTTGCAACTCCTATTACACAGGAAGTCCAGTGCTACTGTAATGGAAAACTACATGTTTGACAGGAAAATACTTTTTTCCTGGTTTCTACATGGTAACCCGTAAGAATTATGGTCTTGGCTGTATGGTGTCCCTCCATACAGGACTCTGCACAAGTCCTTTTCCATGGGGCCAGCCTGGCTCCCTCCCTCCCTGCCACTGACCCACCTGTGCTGGGGGTTGGTGTACTTGAGCAGCTCAGCCAGCTGCAGGGGGTATTTGCAGATTTTCTGCACGGGGGTGAGCAGGAACCCGTCCAGGGAGATGTCGATCATCTTCTGCAGCAGCCGGCAGGCCTCGAAGAAGTAAACGTACTTGTTCACCTTGGTGAGGCGGGACAGCTCCATGCAGGCATTGGGGTGGTTGTTGCAGTACTCAGAGTAGATCTGAAACTCTGTTTGCTGCAAGGGAAATAGGGGGATTTACTGTCCCTGTTCCTCAGGGTGATGGCCTGGCTCAGACTCCAGTGTGTGTTCCCTGGGTAGGTCCTACTCCTGTGTCTCTGGTCATTTCCGTCCTCCCCAGACTCTGAAGCCGAGAGACCTGAAGTCAGGGATGGGCAGGGTGTGTTACAGGTACAGCATGTGCAGCCTCTCTGGGAGACCCCCCTGGATGTGTTTAATTACAGGATCAGCCACTGCTGGGCCCGCACTGACCTGAAAATACCATTGCTGTAAACTCGAGTCCAGCTCAAGATTTGGAATCTTCCTACATTTTGCCTGAAGTACCAAGATCTGGCAGGAAGTGTTCAGAAGCCAAGGTATTTGAAAATGCCTTTCCTCAGCCACAAAGTTAAAGGATGTTTATTTGGGAGATGGGGAGTGGTTGAATGGGGTAGGGGGTGGGCAGGCAATTAGTTTGGGTGGGTGGGTCTTTTTAAAGAAAGCTTCAGTTCTGTCAGATCAGTTTTTAAATCCTCTGGTTTAACCCATGCTCAGCTACCCCCTTCTCATGAAGTCAAATTTACTTACATATTCCAAGAAGCATGAGCCAACCTCACTTAAATGTGGGTGGTCTTTGTTAAACTTCTTCTCTAGTGCTTTAACAAATTTCTTCTGGCACCTGTAGATGTCCTCAATATTCCCAAAGATTGTCTTCAGCTGTTCTTCTGTGAACATGTCAGCTCTCTTGCGGCACTGCTTGATGTAACCCTAGGAGGAAACCAGATTTGAAACCTTCCTGGGCATCTGCTCTCGGGCCTTTGGTTACCAACAGAAAACCCCCTGGACTGCAGTCAGCTACACACCAGGTTCTTGTCCCCCTATCCTGCATAGGTACATCCATGTTTTAGCTATTATTTCCTCTGATGTCACCCCAGACATGGTAGAAATAGAAACCAAACCACAGACACTGCCCCAAAGGACCCTGTAACCCACACCTGAAGGAGTCACAGAGCTGCTTTCTCTCCTCTGCAGCCTACAGGGTGTTCTGACCCCACCACTGACCTACTGATAGATTCAGGCCAATTAAATCCATCTGTGGATCTGGTTTGGATGTTTATGCTGGAATATGCCTGGTTGACTCAGGGGAGGGGGAGTGCACTGAGGACATGGGGACACTGCAGAAGAGAGGTGTGTTTGAGGTGTGTGCTGCTTCACCCCAGCTGCTCTCCTGGGAGCCATTCTGTGCCATTTCAATGAAGAACTGTGTTCCTGTAGAACTCTCGCACTACAACCCTGTGTCTCTTTTAGAAGAAGTGTCACAATACTCAGCATGTTTGCAAGGAAAGGACCCAATTGGCTGAGCATCCCCCAGTTGTTTGGATCTGAGCACGACTTGCCTGAAGGCTGGAGTTGATGATTGTATTGCCTCAGAACATGTATTAGAGAAGACAGCAATGCTAGACATTTACTTTCTCTGGCCTGGGAAATTCAATTAATTCCATTTAATAGAGCACAAGTCAGTGCTCCAAATGCAGAGGCATTTGGGCTATTGCTGTAATGAATTGTCTTCTGTTTTCTGAGCATGTAATGCCATTCAGCACAGCAGGCTCTGAGGGAAATACAGCCTCATTTTCAGAAAAGTTACCTGCTTAGGGCCCCTTTCTGGGCAAGAATGGGACATACTCCATTA
The DNA here is from genome assembly GCA_013400695.1 of Neodrepanis coruscans. NCBI lineage: Eukaryota > Metazoa > Chordata > Aves > Passeriformes > Philepittidae > Neodrepanis > Neodrepanis coruscans. The sequence goes on along the minus strand of VYZS01057622.1, from coordinate 1,484 downwards.
TCCTTCAGACAAGTTCTTACTTCCCCCTTTATTCTGTTACCTCACAAATGTCCTTCAGGTGCTTGATGTAGTCCCTCTCTGTGCTTATGATCTCATTGATGACGTTGGTCCTCATTTGGTCTTTGGTAGTCTGGCCCATCCCGAAGCGGCGGGACTCGTCCTCTTTGCCCCCCTCCACCTTCAGGGGATAATCTTCCATGGGCTCATCCTGGTTCACTCGCAGCTGTGACAGACACACAAGATGTTCACTGTTTGTAGTGCTAAACACAACTCTTCCAGAGGAGTTTGGGACAGTCTGAATGACAAAGGTTGAGCTTGGATAAGGTGTGAAGAGGGCTGCTATGTGTATTTTTTCCCTTTGGAGAAGCTAAGGCCAGATTGTCAGTTTGGGGACAGTACTTTCAAGCCATGTGGCAGCTGCTCCCTCTGCATGACGGGTGATTTTAAGCAGGCATTTTTTGTGGACAGAAGTCACAGAAATAATAAAGGTTCTCTAGGAAGAATATATATAAAATCAGGACAAAAAAATGGTTTATCAAGTGACACCTGCTTAGGTATTTGAGGGGACACTTCAGAAGGGAGGGGGAAACCAGTAAACGGTTGGGGGTTTATCTAGCTTTATTGTTCCCATACTATCAGTAACAGGTGGCCTCTCGGTCTCTGCTTCCCCAGGATTATTTAAAGACAGTTTATTGCTAATACAACTGCAGATACAGCTGCCAGTGGGGACATAATGTGGGAAGGAACGGCACTGCATTCCAGGGCTGCGAGGCACTCACGGTCTCCTCAGTGCCCATCAGATGGCAGCACAACACGAGCAGAGGAAACACCAGTGTTGCAGCCACACCGTCCTACAGAGTCTGTTTTGTCAACAACCGCAAGGGACCCGAGTTAAAGCAGGCGAGTGTTGCTGCATTTCACTTAGGAGCTCTCTTTTGCAGTGTTATTGTGGCTCCCAGAGTGCCCATGGGAATATTTGGCCTCAAATGATCAATCCGAGCACAGAGAAGAAGTAGAAGATACAAAGTAGAAACACACATAATTAGAGGAATTTTTAGTACAATGACATAGAAATGCTTTACACCTAGGCATGCTTACCATTTCAAATTACCATTACAAATACCTCTACATACAAAAACAGTCCACCCCCCTCCCTGGTTAACGTAGGCACAGATTACATTTACTCACTATTTACAGCTGAAGCCCTCCAGGTGTGCAATCCTGATTCTCCTTCACTTTGATTAGAACAACATCAGCAACTCTTAAACTCGGACCTTGGTTTGAAAGTTGGGCGGAGTAACAGAGCCCTGCAGACTGTCCCAAACCCCCAGACACCCAGCCCTCCCCGCGGGGAGCTTGAGACCCAGCGATAATTAGGAAATCTTCCCTCGGATGCTTGAATAGGTGTTGTAATTACTCTGCTAAAAGAATTTGTTACTCTGCATGCCTAATGGCTGGTGCTAGTCTGCTTTCGCCTAAGATAT